>WNWK01030793.1:0-23228 GCA_009830355.1 Cherax destructor
AAACTGATGAAGTTCCCCAGCTCAGTCCAACACTGGTGAAGTTTCCCTGCTCATCCAACACTGGTGAAGTTCCCAGCTCAGTCCAACACTGTGAAGTTCCATAGCTCAGTCCAACACTGGTGAAGTTCCTAGCTCAGTCCAAACTGTGAAGTTTCCCAGCTCAGTCAAACACTGGTGAAGTTCCCAGCTCATTCCAACACTGGTGAAGTTCCCTAGCTCAGTCCAACACTGGTGAAGTTCCCCAGCTCAGTCCAACACTGTGAAGTTCCCCAGCTCAGTCCAACACTGGTGAAGTTTCCCAGCTCATTCCAACACTGGTGAAGTTCCCTAGCTCAGTCCAACACTGATGAAGTTCCCCAGCTCAGTCCAACACTGATGAAGTTCCCCAGCTCAGTCCAACACTGATGAAGTTCCCCAGCTCAGTCCAACACTGGTGAAGTTCCCCAGCTCAGTCCAACACTGATGAAGTTCCCCAGCTCAGTCCAACACTGGTGAAGTTTCCCAGCTCATTCCAACACTGGTGAAGTTCCCTAGCTCAGTCCAACTCTGGTGAAGTTCCCCAGCTCAGTCCAACACTGATGAAGTTCCCCAGCTCAGTCCAACACTGGTGAAGTTTCCCAGCTCAGTCCAACACTGGTGAAGTTCCCTAGCTCAGTCCAACACTGGTGAAGTTGCCCAGCTCAGTCCAACACTGGTGAAGTTCCCCAGCTCAGTCCAACACTGGTGAAGTTGCCCAGCTCAGTCCAACACTGGTGAAGTTCCCCAGCTCAGGGTGACACATTTCAGTATTATGTGTGATCCATCCTGTGTGATGGAATGTAACTGAAGCAGTTAGTTTAATATCTTTATTATGCACCCCATACCCATGGTGTGGGCGGTATTCACCCCATACCCATGGTGTGGGCGGTAGTCAAAAGATTACAGAGGTACATAATGGGTCCAGGGACTGGGCCTCAAAGTTTTGATAGCTGAGCAAGTTACAAGGGTAATGAACTCAGGTAGATTTGGTCACAATCATGACAAGTTACAAAGGTATTTAAAGATTTTAGAGGTATATAATGGGACCAGAAACTGGGCCCCAAAGTTTTGATAGCTGAACAAGGTACAAAGGTATTGAACTCACAAGTTTCAAATGTAATGAATCATGTAAGTAAATTTACTTACTTACTTTTATACATGGTTGCAATCATAAAGAAATTATAAAGCAATGAGCAATTTACTAGTCTACACCCGGTCACAACTGTAATGAGTTATTGGTGCAAGTATTAATTGTTGGGTCACACATACACATACACACAAACACACATACACCCACACACACGTATGTGTGGTATTGCTTTATTTACAGGGAGCAAAGTCAGGGTATTTTTCCAGAATTGTCTGTAATATACCACTGTGGATAAAATACTTTGACATATCTTGAACATTTCTGAGTGAGTTGTCTCTGAATTCATTAATTTTATCGCACTCCAGTACATAATGACGCAGGGTGTGACAATAATCCAACTGGCAAAGTTTACATCTTGTTTGGTCTACATCTGGTGGTGGTGATTTAATCTGCCAAAGATACTTGTAACCCAGCCGGAGGCGGGCGGTAGTGACATCCAAGAGTCTGCTTATTTTGTTGGATGCACCATAGACATGTGGCTCCTCCTGCATGATAAAATGATGATAGATGGACTGACTGGTGTTAATCTCCCTGAGTCTTAAGTCAATAAAATTCAGTTGAAGTTCTTTTCGTATTATTGTTCTCAAACTGCTAACTGACAAGCCAAGATTGTAATCTACCCCCTCTTTGAAAGCATAAAATTTAGCCAATTTATCAGTTCTATCATGCATCTGAAGACCAAAGTGAGATGGAATCCACAGCATGTGCACTCTGACTCTACTATCCACAATCCTACCATACCTGTGCCTGGCTTCTGACATAAGCATGCTACAAGTTATACTTGATGAGTTGAGAGCATTTATGGATGACAGAGAATCAGTTACAATTAGAGTCAATCTTAGATACATGGACGCATTTGAGTGCAAGGAGTATGGCAAACAGTTCTGTCTGAAGGGTAGAGGCCCAGTTATTGATGCGTGCTCCAATTTCTTTAAGAGAGCCATCACTCTGTATGACAACAGCAGCACTACCAGCTGCACCAGTGGATTGGTGAACAGAACCATCAACGTAAATAATTTGTGAGAGAGTGTGCTGTTTGGCTAAATTATCAATACAGCTTAAGGCATCATGTTTGGCTTCAAGGCGAAGCTTTGGTTGTGATTTAAGAAGTAATTTGGGGGGAAATGGAGGGATGGTAGTTTGGAATGGGGTAATATTCCATGGAGCGGAGAAGTGCCGCTGTTGCCTTACTTGCCACAGATCATGTATCTGATTCATGCGGAGGTCGGTTCCAGTTTTTTCGATCCATCTGGAGGGATGTTCACCAGTGCTGAGGAACGTTTGGAGGGCTTCTGTGCATGGGTTTGAATGGGCTTGCCTGAGCATATTAACCCCAATTAAGATATTTATTTCAGTAATACGATCTCTGATGCTTGGAATATCGAGTTCTTTCTGCATATTTAAAATTTTGGCAGTACGAGGGCATCCTAAAATGATCCTCATTGCTTCGTTCTGCAGTTTTTCCAACCCTCCAAGCTTCCAGTCAGACACAAGAGCAAGTAGTGGGGCAGCATAATCAACTAATGGTCTAATATAAGCAAGATACATCATTTTCACAATTTTAACATTAGCACCATACCTGGGGTGAAACCTGCCACAACTCTTTATGTAGCAACACACTGCTAGTGTTCCCACTATGTAATTATATAGAATAGTGTAGCAACACACTGCTAGTGTTCCCACTATGTAACTATATAGAATAGTGTAGCAACACATTGCTAGTGTTCCCACTATGTAACTATACAGAATAGTGTAGCAACACGCTGCTAGTGTTCCCACTATGTAACTATACAGAATAGTGTAGCAACACATTGCTAGTGTTCCCACTATGTAACTATACAGAATAGTGTAGCAACACACTACTAGTGTTCCCACTATGTAACTATACAGAATAGTGTAGTAACACACTGCTAGTGTTCCCACTATGTAACTATACAGAATAGTGTAGCAACACACTGCTAGTGTTCCCACTATGTAACTATATAGAATAGTGTATCAACACACTGCTAGTGTTCCCACTATGTAACTATACAGAATAGTGTATCAACACACTGCTAGTGTTCCCACTATGTAACTATACAGAATAGTGTAGCAACACACTGCTAGTGTTCCCACTATGTAACTATGCAGAATAGTGTAGCAACACACTGCTAGTGTTCCCACTATGTAACTATACAGAATAGTGTAGCAACACACTGCTAGTGTTCTCACTATGTAACTATATAGAATAGTGTATCAACACACTGCTAGTGTTCCCACTATGTAACTATACAGAATAGTGTAGCAACACACTGCTAGTGTTCTCACTATGTAACTATATAGAATAGTGTATCAACACACTGCTAGTGTTCCCACTATGTAACTATACAGAATAGTGTATCAACACACTGCTAGTGTTCCCACTATGTAACTATACAGAATAGTGTATCAACACACTGCTAGTGTTCCCACTATGTAACTATACAGAATAGTGTATCAACACACTGCTGGTGTATCCAGTTTTACTAAATAAAACTAATTACCGGAAAACAGAGTAATGCAATAAAGTTGTTCTTTCGGATAAAATGTGGAGTGGGTGGCGGGTGGGTGGCGGGTGGGTGGCGGGTGGGTGGCGGAAGAGCTTCACTAGTATATATAACGTCATCCAGAGTCTCGTTTCACCTTGTTGAAGGACACCATAACCGCCCACTGTGCTGCAGTGGCCCTGCTTCACTACCCTCGTAGAGCAGTAGACCTGCTTCACTACCCTCGTGGAGCAGTGGACCTGCTTCACTACCCTCGTGGAGCAGTGGACCTGCTTCATTACCCTCGTGGAGCAGTGGACCTGCTTCACTACCCTCGTGGAGCAGTGGACCTGCTTCACTACCCTCGTAGAGCAGTGGACCTGCTTCATTACCCTCGTGGAGCAGTGGACCTGCTTCACTACCCTCGTGGAGCAGTGGACCTGCTTCACTACCCTCGTAGAGCAGTGGACCTGCTTCACCTCGTGGACAGTGGACCTGCTTCACTACCCTCGTGGAGCAGTGGACCTGCTTCACTACCCTCGTGGAGCAGTGGACCTGCTTCACTACCCTCGTGGAGCAGTGGACCTGCTTCACTACCCTCGTGGAGCAGTGGACCTGCTTCACTACCCTCGTGGAGCAGTGGACCTGCTTCACTACCCTCGTGGAGCAGTGGACCTGCTTCACTACCCTCGTGGAGCAGTGGACCTGCTTAACTACCCTCGTGGAGCAGTGGACCTGCTTCACTACCCTCGTGGAGCAGTGGACCTGCTTCACTACCCTCGTGGAGCAGTGGACCTGCTTCACTACCCTCGTGGAGCAGTGGACCTGCTTCATCTACCCTCGTGGAGCAGTGGACCTGCTTCACTACCCTCGTGGAGCAGTGGACCTGCTTCACTACCCTCGTGGAGCAGTGGACCTGCTTCACTACCCTCGTGGAGCAGTGGACCTGCTTCACTACCCTCGTGGAGCAGTGGACCTGCTTCACTACCCTCGTGAGCAGTGGACCTGCACTACCCTCGTGGAGCAGTGGACCTGCTTCACTACCCTCGTGGAGCAGTGGACCTGCTTCACTACCCTCGTGGAGCAGTGGACCTGCTTCACTACCCTCGTGGAGCAGTGGACCTGCTTCACTACCCTCGTGGAGCAGTGGACCTGCTTCACTACCCTCGTGGAGCAGTGGACCTGCTTCACTACCCTCGTGGAGCAGTGGACCTGCTTCACTACCCTCGTGGAGCAGTGGACCTGCTTCACTACCCTCGTGGAGCAGTGGACCTGCTTCACTACCCTCGTGGAGCAGTGGACCTGCTTCACTACCCTCGTGGAGCAGTGGACCTGCTTCACTACCCTCGTGGAGCAGTGGACCTGCTTCACTACCCTCGTGGAGCAGTGGACCTGCTTCACTACCCTCGTGGAGCAGTGGACCTGCTTCACTACCCTCGTGGAGCAGTGGACCTGCTTCACTACCCTCGTGGAGCAGTGGACCTGCTTCACTACCCTCGTGGAGCAGTGGACCTGCTTCACTACCCTCGTGGAGCAGTGGACCTGCTTCACTACCCTCGTGGAGCAGTGGACCTGCTTCACTACCCTCGTGGAGCAGTGGACCTGCTTCACTACCCTCGTGGAGCAGTGGACCTGCTTCACTACCCTCGTGGAGCAGTGGACCTGCTTCACTACCCTCGTGGAGCAGTGGACCTGCTTCACTACCCTCGTGGAGCAGTGGACCTGCTTCACTACCCTCGTGGAGCAGTGGACCTGCTTCACTACCCTCGTGGAGCAGTGGACCTGCTTCACTACCCTCGTGGAGCAGTGGACCTGCTTCACTACCCTCGTGGAGCAGTGGACCTGCTTCACTACCCTCGTGGAGCAGTGGACCTGCTTCACTACCCTCGTGGAGCAGTGGACCTGCTTCACTACCCTCGTGGAGCAGTGGACCTGCTTCACTACCCTCGTGGAGCAGTGGACCTGCTTCACTACCCTCGTGGAGCAGTGGACCTGCTTCACTACCTCGTGGAGCAGTGACCTGCTTCACTACCCTCGTGGAGCAGTGGACCTGCTTCACTACCCTCGTGGAGCAGTGGACCTGCTTCACTACCCTCGTGGAGCAGTGGACCTGCTTCACTACCCTCGTGGAGCAGTGGACCTGCTTCACTACCCTCGTGGAGCAGTGGACCTGCTTCACTACCCTCGTGGAGCAGTGGACCTGCTTCACTACCCTCGTGAGCAGTGGACCTGCTTCACTACCCTCGTGGAGCAGTGGACCTGCTTCACTACCCTCGTGGAGCAGTGGACTGCTTCACTACCTCGATCACATACACATAGTTGCTAACCTGGGGTCATTTTAGCTTTTTCTTACCTTCATTACCTGCTTCCAACAGTTCTCCAATACTTATCCAAGAAAATCTACCTGAAGGGTCATTAGCTCTACTAGGACTTTGACCTCCTGTTACTCCACAGATAGTCGTAAAGGACTCAGAATGGAGACTGGACTTAACTGTTGTGGGTCGCATCCTGGGGAAGGACCCTAGCGGAAATAACTGTTAACGGACATAACAAGGGTAAAATTAACAGGCAACAGGAAAACCGTATCACTCCACCCTGTTTGACACAGACAGGTGTGGATAGATAGATGGTTAGAAGGATAGATGGATGGTTTAGTAAAGCTATCCAATGTTTAAGCTAACTGTATTAAACACTCGGATATTTTATTGAAAATGTTTCGGTTATGAGAGAGAGAGAGAGAGAGAGAGAGAGAGAGAGAGAGAGAGAGAGAGAGAGAGAGAGAGAGAGAGAGAGAGAGAGAGAAAGAGAGAGATTCACTAGTTACATAAAGTTAATAATGATGATAATTTTACGAAAATCTTTTAAATAAGCCGAGTTATATGACAGCTCTTATCTTGTAAATGAAGGAAGAAAAACTCTTAGCTAGTGTATAAAAAAAAGAGATCGAATGAGTGTAAATTATTACAGTGTGAAATTTTCCCTTAGGCGGCCCAGTAATGACAAAATTATTTACCCCCCTCTAGGCCTATAATTCTGCCCAATAAAAGCAGAAAAAACTGGTCAAGCCTATCGCTAGTGTCAAGAAAAACACAAGAACGAAAAAACACTGCCGTAGGCCTACTGGAGAGCGAAACGTTGGCACAATAAAATACAGCATTAGTTGTACATGTGTCCTTTTAAACCTAATGGCCCATGCTAGGCAGGTTTAACTCACTCGTCCAACCTACATTGAAAGCTACCCAAAAGTTCTTGCCTGACTGACACTGCCTGGGAGTTTGTTCCACTCACCTACAACTCTATTGTCAAACCAGTATTGGAGAAAGATCATATTCTTGACTCTAGGTCCAGAGTCGCGCCTGACATCTCTCTCTCAATATATATATTGAGAGAGAGAGGTAGGCTATGAAAGTGGTAATTAACATGTATACGGTACTAACTCAATACATTACTGATTTTTTACATTATGATCATTATTCTGTACTTAATTAGTATTAAAGTTTGTATGGAAGGAACACCTGTGGAATACATAGAACTATGACGCAAATTTGGCCTAGTTTGATGTTTGATTTTCCCATATGATATTAAAACCTAGAAATAGATGGGGTGGGGTTCTCTTACTGCCTTGCGGATACACACATGGATAAATCCGGTCCTGCTAAACGATGTAAAGTGGGTGGGCCTGTTGATGGGGTGGTGGGATAGTGGGTTGGGAGTGGTGGGTTTTGGGTTGATGGGTGAGGGTTGTGGGAGGGGTTTTGCAAGGCGGACAGACAGGCGGCGGGTTCAGACACAAGATAATCAGCTGGAAGGATCAGAACTTCCTGCACTCCCTGGCTGCTCCTCACCTGGTAACTTAACACTCCTCACTTGCTGAAGTTGCTACCTCGTTGAAGGAGCCTACTGAAGGTGCATACTGAGGGCGCTCACCTGCTGAAGGAACTCAGATCTTTTCCCCGTGGTACTCCTCGTCTTCAACATTCTTTAACACTTACCAGAACCAATGCTGAAAAAAAAAATGACAAAACATTCAGAAAACATTTATGAACATTCAACATTTGAGTGACAAATGTTGAGGATAACCGCACTTTAAACTATTGATAGTCAGAAATTAATGAAAAGGTGTTCCTTCGCCACAATAACAATATTAATAATTATAAAACGTACAAATCTTCAAAATATCGAGT
Organism: Cherax destructor; assembly: GCA_009830355.1. NCBI lineage: Eukaryota > Metazoa > Arthropoda > Malacostraca > Decapoda > Parastacidae > Cherax > Cherax destructor. The sequence continues at coordinate 7,857 of WNWK01030793.1, forward strand.
TTTAAGTGATAGAAGTGGTTAAGTGACGATGGTGAGGCTATCATCAGAAAGAAGAGCGGTAAGTGAGCAAAATCTAATAGAATAATAAATAAAAATGTGAAATTTTGTATTTTAAGTTTTAAAAGTGTTCATTCGCTAGGCAGCCTAGTGGCTTTATTTTAAAGGTAAAACGGGAACTATCCACCTTTCGGTCGTAGGACAAGACCTTCCATGGGTAGGATAATTAGGATAGGACCGTTCATCACCCAATGGCAGGAAACTACCTTTTACTTCGCTAGGGTAGAATAGAACCATCCCAAGGATAGGACTCTCATTTTACAATGGTAGGATAGGACTGTCTGTTTCTTTAGGTTAGGTAGGAATCATCCACATCCCAAAGGTAGGATCATCCACGTCCCAAAGGTTAGATAGCACCTGTCCTTATCCCAGGTTCGTGGGCAAGAAATAAGTCTGGGGACGGAGACATGCAACATTGCCACATAATGACCGCGGGGCAAGACGAGGCCCCACTCAGTGTGCTGCGGCAGCCGCACTCAGCACCTCAGTCTTTGTTCAGTTGTTGCCAGCGTGAACACGTGTGTCGGTGCGGGGTGACACGAACACAAGTAGTTGCTAGCGTGAACACGTGTGTCGGTGCGGGGTGACAAGAACGCAATTAGTTGCTAGCGTGAACACGTGTGTCGGTGCGGGGTGACAAGAACACAAGTAGTGTCGGTGTGGGGTGACAAGAACGCAAGTAGTTGCTAGCGTGAACACGTGTCGGTCAAGAACACAAGTAGTTGCTAGCGTGAACACGTGTGTCGGTCAAGAACACAAGTAGTTACGTATTTTAACACGCCACCCTAGTAGCCCGCCAAAATTCCGAGACGCCCTAGACCACTTACCCATCAATGTTACAAATATCAGGTGCCCAGTATCACTGGACATGTCACTCTTGAAGCGGACACATACGTGGCTGTGGGAAGCTACAGGACTAATTTCATTCCCCTCCCGTTTGGAATACCAGTTACTTACTGATTCGCAGAATTACATACACATTGCAGACATTTAAAAACAAACTCTAAAAGTTCTATACTTTTGCCACTAGACGATAGATATGATGATGGCTTTGGATAAACGATGGCTCTGAGCAGACATAACATAAAATATACTAAAATATATCAATATGATAAATAATGACAGAGAGCGAGACCAAGATGAAACTACACAGCTTCAAACAGTGTTAGAATTATCCAGACATTGACAGTAGAAAATTTCTTTAGGGAAGGCAGTGAAGAAGATGAATGAACCTTAGAGGTTATCGAGGTGAACCATACTATAGTAGGCCTACTCTCTCATGATATGCAGACCCTATTCAACCATACGACAGAATCTAAGGAGTTACAGATGAATCACAAACGATTAATTACCTTGACCGTGAGGGAGGAACTAATGTACAGTGTTGGTTTGGTATTGTCTAATAGTATAGTAACACTAGGAGTGTATGGTGGGTCAGTTTTACCAAAAGACTAAGTTCTTAATGTAATACCTTGTTGTGGGGTGTAGTGTTATTTCATGACAATGTTTATTGTGGCACAGGGAGTAAGAACAGAGACATAATTCAACTTGTGGTTAAAATAAAGTCACTGCCATCACCCAAGGACACTTCCACTCACAAGAGACAGGATGCATAAAAAAAATTGCATACCGTGACTTGAACAGTTTACAACTAACCCACAAACATGTAGAGAAAAGTGAACGCTGACTCGTTTCGTTCTTGACAGGTAGAAACGTCGTCCAATTTTCATTTTCAATTTGTTGGTTAGCTGTGGACAGGACACCCACACTACTGAAGGTCGAGAGACAAGGGGCATCAAAATTTGTAATTGTGGCAGTAATATATGAGTGAAGCAAGGAGTGTATAAGTTACCTGCACGTCAAATAACATTATATAAGAGCTGAGTGGAAACAATTGATGCAGGATCATTAGTCGTTAGCCACATGCTTCTCAAATAAGTTGACATTTAAACACGAGCAAGTTCACAGATTCTGTTGAACTGTTTTCAAGGCTTCCCTAATGAACTGTTGTCAATGTTGATTGTAAGATAGAAGTTAGTGAGCCGCTAACTAGCCTATTAAATATATTACTGTAAACGTTTACCTGGAGAGGGTTTCGTGACATGTGGAAGATAACTAATATAATTCTTCTCTTCAATCAAAATATAAGTCAATACCATCAAATTACTGCCCAATAAGCCTGATAACAATAGTAGGCAAGTTATTTTAATCAATAATAACCAATACAATAAACCACCTTGTTAAGCACAATTTGATTAATGAATCTCAATACGAAGTCACAAGGGGACGGTCATGCTTGCCACAAAAATAGGTCAAATAATGGATTCGGAGGAGGTTCACTATGAACTTTAGAAAGATTTGGAAGGTTATGTTGTAGTCTGAAAAGTTGCAGATTCAGTTAATTGTGGAAAAGTGGAAAGATGATAATGGGCTGCTGGTGTCAGTACCTATTATTATGTCAAAATAAAGAGGTAACGGTTTATCGCTAAGTGTATTGGGGCAGCAGGTGCCTATTTTCTGCTAGGTAAACTGGGGAAGCAAGTGTCTATTTACTAAGTGAAGAGGCAACAGGTACCTATTAATGTTAGGTGAACAGGCAGCAAGTACCTATTTCCTACAAAGTGAACAGGTGTCAGGCATCTATTTACTGCTAGATGAAGAGACAATCGGTGTCTGTTTCCTGCTAGGTGAACAGGAGAGGTGTCAAGTACCTATTTACTGCTGGGTGAATAGGGGCAACAGGTGATAGACACCTTTGTATTGCTAGGTGAATACTTCAGGGGCCACATGCACAGCATATTAGGGGCTTTTGGCATGTACACCTCATTTATACCTATGTGTCATGTCTAAATAACAACATTGTATCATGTCTAAATAAACTATTATTATTATTATTATTATAAATGTCTGTGTAATGTTAGATGAATACGATCAGCAGGCGCAAAGTACCTATTTACCGCTAGTGAAGAGGACCATTGGGTGTCAGGTACCATCATGCTGCTAGGTGACCAGGTGCATCAGGTGTAGGGGTGTTCTTATGTGTTGCTTTTTAAGGGTAACAACGGCTTGTGCCGTATGAGTCCTAGGTGTAGGAGTGAGGTGTGGCTAGGTACTGCAGCTTGGGACACCGCGTTCAAACCTGGAACCGATATTCAGGCTACCTGTGACCCTGATAGAATTCTTCTATTATTCAACCCATCTACGCTTGTTTGGCTACCTTGTGTTTAACTAAAAACCGTTTCTAAATTCCACTGATGGAGCTTTCTATCTTTCACATGGCTTTTGATAAAGAGATGCAGATTTTTGGGATGAGATAAAAAACTCTGAAATCTGATTAGAGGTATGAACGCGCTGTTTACAACGTGCTCGTGTATTGACATTGTGGGAAGTTCAGCAGGAGATGACTCCTTCAACTCAGCTATTTATTTTGCCATATCTGTTGCCACAGTGACGCTATGTAACACAAGTTTTGTGTCCACGTAGATTACTTTTTGGAGGTTGTTGTGAATTAGCTCAAGTTGCCCTACCGTTCATGGTATACAACTAATTGAATAATAATTTTTTAATTTTTTTTAAAGAAAGCCTCATACGTGGATAATCTTGGAGTGACAATCGCCGTGAACAATGGACTGTGCGGCAATAAAACTTTTAATTGACACTCAGCACGAAGCTTATAAAAATGCGCTGGAACTGTTCGTTAATCAGCTTACAAATAAAATTGATGCCTCCCAGGTGCAAATACTGGAATTGGCAAAAAGCCTCGAATATATCCAAGCTGATGTTGCGGAATTAAAGTCTGAGGTGAAACAACTTGTGAATAGTCAAGTTGAGGATAAGCCACATACAATGAAGTGGCAAGACAGGATTAGTTCTTCAAAACATGCTGTAGACATGGAGGCCACTACACTCAACCATGTGACCCATCACACACTCAGTGGCAGCCTTTGCATTGAGGGACTGGACGAATTGGAACAGGAGACACTGGATGAGCTAACCGGTAAGGTGTGTAGCCTCTTGCAAGAGAGGCTGAAGATGTCAGAAGTAGCATTACAACAAGTGCATCGAGTAGGCCAGCAAGGCGACCACACACCTCGCCCAGTCCTTGTCACATTCTGCAACTACAAGGATCGAGACGCTGTCCTCAGACGTTCTAGGATACTGCAGGACCTCAGAATCTACATTAAAGAGAATCTAAACCTCTTGGACACATCGCGAAGGATAAAGTCTAAGGGAGTACAAACATCACATGCAGAGTTGATTGCAAAATACAAGGATGGTGCCAGTGGTGCGAAGTACAAGAATGGTGACATTGGTGATATCTTAGAGCCTGGGATGCTGCCTGATTCATCATCTACACCATCTGGGGCTACCAGGGATCATCTTAAAACCTCCACTGCTGATGCTGATACGGTGCGGACCTGAGCCTCTGACCCTACTCAGCATGCACATTGGGTTCTGCGTGTCCATACGAAGTAATGTTAGCTAGACATGTAGGTCATCAGTATGCTCTTAATAGTAGTATGAGGTAGCTGCTAGAGAAGTGATCTATGTTAAATAATGTGTTTACTGTTACCGTTTACTCACTTAGGTTATTGGCGTTTAAAACAGTTAAATTGTTTAATACAGTAACTGTACCCACTTAATGTTAGTCATCACAGTATCAGTTTTAGCTTGATTTTTCTACACAGAAATTTAAACACTCAAAACATTATAACTAACTTTTATTATATTCAAGGAAAACGCTAAACTCATAAGGGTAATTAGGCTTGATCCAAGGATCAAACCAAATTACCTTTACTATGGCACCCACCTTGAATGGAACTCATGTGTCACACAAGTGCAACGTCAGAAAACTTTAATGAGACTGTTCCTCCCATGTGTCTTACAAATTTTCCGGCATAATATACCATTTCTGACATTTTCTTTATACAGAATTGCAAATATTCTCATAGCTTTCCTTTTACAGTATTACTAACACCTCAAAACATATTTCGAATGCTAGAGGCACCCAGTCCAGCTTTAGTAATATTAAATTTTCACACATTTATAATTTATGTTTAGTAGTAATAATAATACTAATGTTGAAACTGAAAATACATAAGATACACACCACATTTCTATTTTAATATCCAAGGGGTATATATAAAACAGTGAGGTGTGTATATGTATATATTGTACATCTTAATCCAAATTTGCAAGCCTAACTTACTTGGCAAAGACAATTCATTGCTGCTATTGCTCCACAAAAATCTGTCACCATAAAATAAATGTATCTAACTGACGTTAAATAACATTATCTGAATCTAGGTTAACTTTAGACAGGCTATGTAGACTTATGTTATAGTAAACTGCATTTTCATGATTTTAGCAAGTTTAGTTAGGTTACTAAATTATATTTTGTGCAAAATTTAACATTTGCATACTGTAGCTTGTTAATTCATTCAAATCTGAGATCACTGCAAAATAAAAAAAATGAAAAATAATTTTTGAAGGCAGTTCAGCTTTTCGACTGGGCTTATTGAACACGACGTACTGTATATATTGTACATCCAGTTAACTTTAATCCCTATCTTAGTGATTACAGTAGCTTTGATGTTAATGACTAGGTGGCTCATAGGCTTAATGACCTCATGCAATCCATAGACCTTTGCCTAACAAACTAACTCCTATATTAATGTTAATATTTTTAATGTAAATTTGAAGAGCAATGTTTGAGATAATAAATTAATCAAAGTCAGCCTGTGCATGCGGATGACCAAAGTTTAAAGTTATTGATGACACATGTCATTCACAGATGTCTGTTGCAGTATCATGCAGAGCTGCAGTGTCACCAGGCAAAGAACTTGTTCATTGTTGTTATTGACACCAAAGGTAATTTAAATAAAGTAGTAATATATTAGCAAGTGCATTTGATTAATTACCTATCTGCCTGGTGATATAATTAGCAACGGATTAAAATGTAGGGAGCATGAACTAAATGAGTTTTAGTCATTATTACTGATCATAACAGCACTTAAAAATTTGCAACTATGATTCACCATTTAGCAGTGCAATACTATCATGTATTTTTCTCAAAAATCACAGAACTGACATAGCATGAGCTAGCACCAGATCAAAATATACCAATACAAAATACTGTTTTACAGTAATCTATCAAAATTTATATTTCTTAAGGAGGAACTGTCTTGGACTCAGTTATCCACCAAATAGGTGTGAGGAGGCAGGCCACCACTGAACCATTTGGCAAAAAAATAAAGTGAGAACAAATATCATGTTTAGGAAATTAATTGTAATAGGCCTCAATGTAGACCTAGATACCAGTGATGTAGGAATGTGGTATCACTCATTACTTTACACCTAAACTGCAACTAATATTCTGTAAATGCTGTATTGATTAAAGGTAACCAGGGGAGGGTCAACAATCAATGCACTAGGTATTGATTCTGGCTACAGACCTTTACGTTGAGTGGTACAAAGGTTGCAGCCTCGTACCATTTTAATGGAAAATAAAGTGTTTGGTTCCTCTCAAGCAATTTAGAGTTGCTGATGTATCCTATACAACACTGAACAAAAAAAAACATACTACTGAAGCACAATGACAACACTGAAATAAAAGCTGCTTAAGTAAAATTATATTAAAAACTCATTCTAACTAATGTTAGCATATTCGTGTTATATTGTACTGTATTAGATTACTCTGGTAAGCCCTAAACCTTTGTGGTTTATTCATAGTAAGGTTGGTGAAGGCTCAGTCCTCCGTTCCCTTAACGCGAGATTTGTTATCTAACTATACTTTCCAAACTGCAGGTTATACTAAAAATTGAGCAATAGCTATTAAATTAATTATATTTTAGATACTAAATAACAGGAAAGTCTTATTTTCTATCACTTGTTTCGTAACTAAGGGGATACAGTGTTTGTTAGAATATTTCTATATCACATGACTTGTTATAATTTCTGCCGTCTCTATGAAAGCCTAGTCAGTGTTATCCAACTTACCACTGCTTTTATAATTCCAAAATTTTTAAACACAGCAAGTTTTCAGAGTAACTCTTCATAATTGACCACATTTATGAACGAAAAGGAAGAAGGGGAATGTGATAAGAGCTATTATTTCTTCACAGTATATTTGATTAACGTTATCTTGATATAGTGATGAGTAAATTGAATCTTATACAGTGCCATCACATCACATGTTCATGTCATCACATTCTGGGAAGCAAAGATGTGTTATGTGCAGGCAATGGTAATTGCTGAGGTTCAGGTGAATCATACAAATATAACAGCACCTGTGATGTAATCTGTGGGGACTCATTGGCTCATACAAATTAGATATACAGCAGAAAATGTGTACTGCATTGAGAATTAAAATGTAGTTCACAGTATTATTACTTTCATAAGGAACACTGTTCATACCGGTCATACAGAGCCTGGGGAACTTGATTTAGTCATGTTTGATCCAAATAAAGAGAGGGTAACTCCAGTTCCTTGAATCAAGAACTATTCAACATTAACGCACCGCACCCCTCCCCCTCACTCTTGAAGAGAAAATAGTTCAGAATTTTAATCAATGATCAAGGCAAAATGGTGTTTCCCTACATGTTTTATTCATAGCCTCTGCAACATGCAACTGCATCTTACTTGAGCATGAGTTTAGCTTCTTATTGAACTTTTCTTCATTTAATGAGGACGGTATTTTGGATTCATTCCATAGTTAAACATACACATTTCACTGTTCCTCAACAACTAATTTTTATTTAATAAATAATAATACTTATTTTACAATCTTGCATAACACACACAAAGAGGTAATGAAAGATTGCATTGTTAGTTGGAAGGAAAGTATAGGGAGGAAGTGAGTACATAATTCAGAATTCTGGAGATGTGTCAACACGTAGGCCAATGAAAGTGACTTATAGAATAGAAAAAAGAATGTAACAGGAGTATTGAGTAGTCTGATGAAAGAATTTTGTCAATAGATGCGAAGGGGAAATTATCAGAAAGGTGTAGTGATAACATTTCTGTGTACGTGTGAGGCATTGTCCATGAATGTTGCAGCAAGGGGAGGCTTGATCAAGGCAGTGATGTTATGTTTGACATCAGTATAGTGTGAGTATTAAGCAGAAAATTAGGAGTGACGAAATTAGAAGACAGTATAGTCGTATGAAACATGATTCAGGGAGAGGAAGAGGGATTTTTGAGAGGGCTTGGTCGTTTGAAAAAATATAGTGAAAAATAGATTGATAAAGAGTTATGAGGAACTCCAAAGGCTGGAGAAATGTACTAGTGAGAATTTCGTGAGTTTCAGCATCCAGCAAGCATGAGTGTGCAGTATTGAAGCGAAGAAAGGCGTGTGGCTTTTGAGATTTGGCAGGGAAACCTATTACCTAGACTTAAGTTTTTGAAGTGCCTCTATGTTAAAAGATGCGTGGTAATGTAAAGACTTGTTGGGTCTTTTGAGTGTGATGTCATTGCGCTTCTGGAAAGGTTACCTGTGGAATATATGATGGTGAAAGGTTTTCTTGTTTTACTCACCCTTGCCATGGTGGAAAACAGCCTATGTTGAATAAAATGTGCTCCATTTTTATTTCATCTTTCAAATATTAATTTATGCTGTTACTGTAGTACAGTACTGTATAATACATGTTATATCTTCAAGTATTGCAGTTACTTTAATTCTGTATTTATAGTTTGTATTATGATTTGCAAAAGTTTTGAATGTATAGAAGTAATTGCACTAGCTATTTACAGTATTTTAAATTATTAAATATTAGTTATGCAGATATTTTGAACATAATAAACTTGCATGAAAACCTGGAAGAGCACTGGATGACAGTGAATACGCTATATTTGCAGTATTTAATTATTTTCACTGCAAACAGTGTCTTCATTATTCAAAGAGAACTCTTACAGTATTGTTCACTTACTTTTTACTACTGCAACATCAAAGAAATTAAACTTCAGCTTCATATTGGCATGAAAACACACAAAACATTACAAACACTCCTGTCACTATGGCAAGCTCTTTAGACAACTCCTTGCAAAGGTTCTATTTAATGTCATTTCCCAAGCATTTGTGTTACCTCAAGCACTATCACCAAACTAGCTTCCAGAGCAGCAGCCTTTGTCATCCTCAGTACCTGTGTCACTTATTACCTTTGTAACTAGTTCAGCTATCATAACCTTGGGGTCCAGTCCCTGGACCCATTATGTACCTCAGTAATCTTTTAACTACCGCCCACAGGATGGGTATGGGGTGCATAATAAAGATATTAAACTAACTAACTTATTTCCAGCACACATGTCTTACGGAGTTTAGTGTAGCAGCTGACCAGAATGTTTATTACAGGGTGGTGGACGGCAGGTATTATCTCTGCATGTTGGCCAGGCTGGTGTGCAGCTTGGTCGTGTGTGCTGGGAACTTTTCTGCCTTGAGCACAGCATTTACCCAGATGGAGTACCTTACCCTGCTTTGTGAGTAACATGTGCTCATTTCGTCCTAGTCCTCATGATGGCTCGGGTTTCAAGGTCATTGCAGTAGCATACTTTTATTCCAATGTAATGGTTGGTTGATTAATTGAGTTAGAAGCCTATCGACAACTTGAGGGTCATTAAGGTCATTGATTAAGGTCATTAATCACTAAAACATTAAAACTATCTGTGGCCATACACTAAAAGACATCAGTTTTTCTGTGTGTATATCCTCATGAATATTTGTATTTTTCAATATATGCTAAATATGTATACATACCTATGCATCATTTCATTACAAACGCATTTATGCAGTTCCTTCCATGGACTTAGCTAAATAATGACGGTTTTGCTTTAAAAATGTATATAATGTGTACGGTACTCATATAAGTGATTGTTTTATTTATTTATACAGTAGTCACAAAACAGCGCCTACCAATAAGTCATTCAGCCCTACATGGCGACGACAAGTTACTTTTGTCAGTCAGGGTTTGAAACCGGGCTGCGGTTCGTACGTCGGTTTGCGTGCGGCCAACAGTAACAGCCTGGTTGATCAGGCCCTGATCCACCATGAGGCCTGGTCACAGACCGGGCCGCGGGGGTGCTGACCCCTGGAACCCCCTCCAAGTATACTCCAGGGTTAGGACACTCGTCACTGCAACAAAAACCATTCCCTTAAAACCAACCTCTCTTGTCAATTCAAAGCCTTACTTACCTCTCTTCCTCTTCATTCCAATCTTCTTTACCTGTCTACCCACAACATTTATATCTCTTCCTGACTGCCTATAACTTTTCATACTTCCTGTTCTACCCCGAACTTTTCTTACCTCTTCCTGCCCACCCCAACCTTCTTTGCCTCTTCCTGTCTACCCACAGCCTCCTTTCTTACCACTCGTTTTGTCTACCCATGAGGGTTTCCACTGATATATCCTACCCTAAGCATTCTCCTCTCCATTCTTGCCATCCCACTTGTGTTTTAAGAGGAAAAAGAAACATGAGATCAAAGTAGGTCAAAAACTGTGGAGAAAATGGACCAATATTTACTTCTGACACATGCCTTAAAATTTAAGGTAATAATGTTCTTCAATTAACAGATAATTTTATGTACATTATTTGTAACAGTTCTTAAGTATTTGCCAAAGTTTTATGATTTGTATATCACAAAGATCCCATAAAAAATAAAAATGACTAAATCAACGAAAGAAGACTTGGATAAGTAGAACCACTTATGTAGGTGATAAGCATTCTCCTCTCCATACGTACATTTTTTAACATAGGCCAAAAAAAAAGAAGAAACAGCGCATCACCTCAACACCATTTTAGGTAGTTTTACCAATATCTTCTCATAGTTTCATGTTATATATGTGAGGTGTAAGATATACCTTTTGGCGTATGTTCTCAAAGTGGTGCCAGATATTGACACTAAGTCAACATTTTTTCCCAACAGTCGTGAGGAGTCTTCCCTGGACGCTTTCTTTTCCGAAACCAATGACGGCAAGATGGTCCCCAGATCCATTTTTATTGACCTGGACCCTTCTGTTATTGGTAATTATTATTATTATTATTATTATTATTATTATTATTATTATTATTATTATTATTATTATTATTATTATTATTATTATTATTATTATTATTATTATTATTAGTTTTATTTTGGGGGGTGGGGGTCCTTTGGAAGATTTTGGGGAACTTCAGCCCCACTTGGGGCAGCCACTGGTCTTGGTCTCAGGACCATGATCAATTTTAACATGTTAGAAGTGATCAGGACTTAACGTTTTCTAAATAACTATGACCTAGTGTTTGCTCAAGTGTCCCTCTATCCATTACCAAGGTTTTACTATATAAATTAATTTTTTTGGGGTAAGTGTTATTAAAAACTCATTTTGCTGCAGAAATTCCGCCTAATGAAGCTCCATTAACACAAGATTATACTGCTTTAGTGCAGTATTCATTTAGTTATCTGACAGCAATAAGTACTTCGACAACCCTGTTTCTTGTCTATCATTCGTGAATTATTGTTAATTTATACATTATAAGCGATTTATTTGTGTGTTCTTCATCATGGAAGATGAGATGCGACGAGGGACACACCGGGAACTATTCCATCCAGCGGATCTTATCTCGCACAAGGAGGATGCTGCCAACAATTTTGCAAGAGGACGTTATATTGTCGGGCGAGAAGTAGTGGACGATGTAATGGAACGCATCAGGAGGCAGGTTGAAGTTTGCTCCGGTCTGCAGGTATGGCAGTCTTGTTGAATATAATCTGACATTGGGAAGATTTATTGTTGTACCTAGTTCTGCTTATTGCTTATCACATTATATACCGTCTGAATAAGACCACTTGGGTACACTATCAAACATATCTTTCAGTGTGTTGCACTCCGGATTACTTGGGTGTCCTGTTATCCTGATAAACATATTCTACTATGTGTTCCACATTAGGATGTAACGGGTCATAATTATTATATTCACGGGGAAGTAAAGAACCCGTAAAGGTTATACGGTGTCTGGGAACTGGGAAGTAATCAGATTTGATCCAAGGTTCAGTGGAGTAGCTCCAATTCATAATAATATATTTCTACAAGTATATACCACAAGGTATACAGACCATAGCTGACATCAATGACATACTACTAATATAGAAAGCCCCTTGTTATGCAGAGAATTTCGGGCAAATTAAGAGAATTTTGTCCCAGGATGCGACCCACACTAACACCCAGGTTCCTAATTAACTGATGGGTGAACATGGACAGCAGGTGTAACGAAATACGCCCAATGTTTCTTCCCTTTCCAGGAATCGACCCACGGACCCTCAACGTGCAAAGCGAGAGCTTGCCTTACCAGGCAAAGCTCCCTCCCTCCATCTTGAAAGGAATTTGCACATAAAATATTTTTTAACTAATAATTCGAGAAAATATAGATTTAGGAACTTATTAACTCAGTATGTTACTATATTGATTTATTTCCTCTCTCAGGGGGTCATATGCACTCATTCCTTCGGTGGTGGCACTGGCTCTGGATTTATGGCACTGCTGTTGGAAAAGCTGACCCAGGAATACTCCAGCACCAACTTAATGAGATTTTGCGTCTTCCCTTCACCACAAATGTCGACAGCTGTGGTAGAGCCTTATAACACCGTTCTTCATGCCTCAACTACTATGGAGTATGATCACTGTGCTTTTGTGTTTGACAATGAGGCAACATATAACATATGTGTGAACAAATTAGGGATTGAACGCCCAACTTACAAGAATTTGAACCATCATGTTGCTCAAGTGATATCCGCATCAACCGCTTCCCTCCGCTTTGATGGCACCCTCAATGTAGATGTGCAAGATTTCAATACAAACCTTGTGCCTCTACCCAGACTTCACTTCCCAGTGATGACTTATGCACCAGTCATACCAGCAGACAATGCTTACAGAGAAGAGCAATCAGTTGCTGACATGACGACCGCTTGCTTCGACCTCTCTACACAAATGACAACTTGTAATCCTGTTAACGGCAAATATATGTCTTGTTGCCTGTTATATCGAGGAGATGTAACACCTAATGATGTACAAAGGGCTATATGTGATGTAAAGCTAAAGAAAACTGTTCAGTTTGTGGAATGGTGTCCCACAGGCTTTAAGATAGGAATCAATAGTGGATCCCCGAAGGTGCTGCCTGGTGGGGACCTGGCCGAGGTGAGCAGATCAGTGTGTATGCTGGCTAACACCACCGCCATGAAGGATTCCTGGGACCGTATCAACCACAAGTTTGATCTTATGTACAGCAGACGTGCATTTGTCCACTGGTATGTTGGTGCAGGTCTAGAGGAGTCTGAGCTTTCTATTGCTCAAGAGAATTTGGCTCAACTTGTGAAAGATTATCAAGAGGTTGATGCTGATTCTGAAGAAGTTAATGATCAGGAATTCTAGAGTTGGATTATGGTAAAAGCTTTACGAAACTTCGATCATAATTTAGATTCATTTAATGTTTTTCGTTTAAAACCACTTGTACATTTCATTCATACGTAGTTGTCAAAGTTTAGTCTGCGAAGTAATAATGTGTCTGAAAGTCACACACTAAAAGAAAATCTATCTAAAAATCTTGTTAATTACAAGACACTGTTACCACTATTTATATTTTTTTCAATCTTAAATTCTAGTTTTCAGAGCACATACTTTTATTAATTTATAAATTGGTATAAAATTTAAAATGAGTAGGCAATCTCTATAACATTTTCTTCATTTGTGTTATTTTGACGGCTTAAATTCACTTTAGAACCGGCTAGTTTATAGCATGCTTTTGTGTACTTTTATATGGTTTAATAACCATATTTTTCTTTTCACCCATGTTTGCTTCATTATTGCTGTGATAAAAGAAAACCCCGAATACAATGTTATATATTTAAAGTTTTACAAGAATAAAAGTCACAGTCCCATGGTTGAAACACCACAAATAAGCCATCAATTGGAAACAATTATTACTGAGGATGGGCTGCAACACTATGGAGATTCATCCACAATATGTAGGTTATTTATAAAGAGTTTTACACTTTGCTGTTATGCTAAATACTTGACTGTGTTGCTCAAGTTCACAAGAGCGATGCACAGATTCTTATTTAAAAGTTGTCTTTCACAGAGTTGAGAGTAAGAAGGCAGTAAATGCTGACAACTTAAGGGGGGGGGAGGAGTATGTACATAAATGCATCCACTTAGGACACCTTTAATGAAGACTTTCGGTCCTGGAACCTTGATCATTTCAGATATTTGAAGTGATCAAGGTCCGAGGAACGAAGCATCTTCATTAAAGGTGTCCTAAGTGAATACATTTGTGTCCTTCCCTGCACTGCCTGTGTTGAAAATTATCCACTTTTTCTAAATATTTGTCACCAAACATTGCCAGAGGTTTTCTGGTGAAATGTGATAATGTATTAATATTGGTAGAATTACCGACAATATGTTAAGTAAAAGGACACAAGTGCAACTAATGTGACATTTTATTGTGGCAACGTTTTGCTCTCCAAGAGCTTTGTCAAGCCGTTACTGTGAAATGTGATAATGTACAATAATATACAGACAATAAAATAAAAAATAATCAAGAGATGAATAATTATAATAAGTATTGTAGTGGTAGTAGGTTATTGAAAAGCTGAGTAACAATAACAATGTACTCTCCAAGGCCGCTCCATAACAACAACGACAATAACAAAACAATTATAAATGACTGAACCAAACATAGTATTCAATCCTCCTACTGCTCCCAACCCCTTACATTCCTCCTTTCCTAAATTACATTATATCATCCAACTTATAAATCCAACCTATCTGGAGGTTTGACAACTCTGCTGGAACGCCGGAGAATTGGAGGGTTTGCGCTGTCCTGAGGTGCCTTCTCTTCTCTCACCCGGCTGGTTCCCTTATCAAACCTCCCAGGAGGTTCTTCCTGTATGCTAACCTGCTCTTTAAGTTTATTACCATTATTATCTGTTGTGGGCAGTTCCTCTAAACCACTCCTTACTGCTTCTGGTACTGTTGGAATCAGTGGTTGCTCTCCACTCCTAAACCTTGGCATGAGCTGATCTATATGCCTTTTCCATATCATGTTACCAAACCCTCTAATTAACACTTTGTAATTCCTAACCCCTAATACCTCCACAATTTTTCCTTCTACCCAAGGGTCACCTTTCCCAAAGTTCCTTTTCATACACAGATCATCAACTTTAAAATGCTTCACCACTCCTTGAAGGGCACAGGCATGTTAGGTAAAAATTTTTCCCTTTTAAAATGACATTTGAATATAAGGGGCTTTGAAATTCCCATGAAACATCATTTCTGCTGGGTCTTATTAGTG
>WNWK01030794.1:0-23227 GCA_009830355.1 Cherax destructor
AAAACCATAAATTCCAATATTAACCCTGACCAAAAACGCTTTCTTGATAGTTGTGACAGGACCCATAGACACAATAGCAGACACAAAAATCTCTATGACATTCCACGTGTCCGGCTAAATCTATACAAACGTTCAATGTACATTAAAGGACCTAAAATCTGGAACTCCCTACCTGAAAACTTCAAAACTGCAGACTCAGCCACCATTTTCAACACTATCATCAAAAAACATCTTATCTCACTAACACACCCCACCATCACCTAAACAAACAAACACACACACACACACACACACACACACACACACACACACACACACACACACACACACACACACACACACACACACACACAAGCATGTGAAGAAGATCGAGAAAGTGCAAAGGTTTGCAACAAGACTAGTCCCGGAGCTAAGGGGTATGTCCTACGAGGGGAGGTTAAGGGAAATCGACCTGACGACACTGGAGGACAGGAGAGATAGGGGAGACATGATAACAACATATAAGATACTGAGAGGAATTGACAAAGTGGACAGAGACAGAATGTTCCAGAGATGGGACACAACAACAAGGGGACACAGATGGAAGTTGAAGACTCAGATGAATCACAGAGATGTTAGGAAGTATTTCTTCAGTCACAGAGTTGTCGGGAAGTGGAATAGTTTAGGAAGCGATGTAGTGGAGGCAGGCTCTATACATAGCTTTAAGCAGAGGTATGATAAAGCTCATGGCGCAGGGAGAGTGACCCAGTAGCGGCCAGAAACGAATATGCACAGGTAAGAAGGGAGGCTCAGCGACAATATGAAAATGATATAGCATCAAAAGTCAAGTCTGACCCGAAGCTGTTGTATAGCCACATCAGGAGGAAAACAACAGTCAAGGACCAGGTAATCAGGCTGAGAAAGGAAGGTGGGGAGTTCACAATAAACGACCAAGAGGTATGTGAGGAGCTCAACATGAGATTTAAAGAAGTATTTACACAGGAGACAGGAAGGACTCCAGGAATTCAGAATAGGGAGGTACACCAACAAGTGCTGGATGAAATACACACAACCGAGGAGGAGGTGAAGAAGCTGCTATGTGAACTCGATACCTCAAAAGCGGTGGGACCGGACAACATTTCTCCGTGGGTCCTTAGAGAGGGAGCAGAGATGTTGTGTGTGCCACTAACACAAATCTTCAACACATCCATTGAAACTGGGCAACTACCTGAGGCGTGGAAGATGGCAAATGTAGTCCCAATTTTTAAGAAAGGAGACAGACACGAGGCATTAAACTACAGACCTGTGTCACTGACGTGTATAGTATGCAAAGTCATGGAGAAGATCATCAGGAGGAGAGTGGTGGAGCACCTAGAAAGACACAAGCTTATAAACGACAACCAGCACAGTTTCAGGGAAGGAAAATCCTGTGTCACAAACCTACTGGAGTTTTATGACAAGGTAACAGAAGTAAGACACGAGAGAGAGGGTGGATAGACTGCATTTTTGGACTGCAAGAAGGCGTTCGACACAGTTCCTCACAAGAGATTAATGCAAAAGCTAGAGGATCAGGCACACGTAACAGGAAAAGCACTGCAATGGATCAGAGAATATCTGACAGGGAGGCAACAACGAGTCATGGTACGTGACGAGATGTCAGAGTGGGCACCTGTGACGAGTGGAGTTCCACAAGGGTCAGTCCTAGGACCTGTACTGTTTTTGGTATATGTGAATGACATAACGGAAGGGGTAGACTCAGAAGTGTCACTATTTGCAGATGATGTGAAGTTAATGAGAAGAATCAAATCAATCGAGGATCAGGCAGGACTACAAAGAGACCTGGACAGGCTGCAAGCCTGGTCCAGTAAGTGGCTCCTTGAATTTAACCCTGCCAAATGTAAAGTCATGAATATCGGGGAAGGGCAAAGAAGACCGCAGACAGAGTATAGTCTAGGTGGCCAAAGACTGCAAACCTCACTCAAAGAAAAAGATCTTGGGGTGAGTATAATACCGAGCACATCTCCTGAGGCACACATCAATCAGATAACTGCTGCAGCATACGGGCGGCTGGCAAACCTAAGAATAGCGTTCCAATACCTCACTAAGGAATCATTCAAGACTCTGTATACCATATACGTCAGGCCCATACTGGAGTATGCAGCACCAGTTTGGAACCCACACCTGGTCAAGCACGTCAAGAAATTAGAGAAAGTGCAAAGGTTTGCAACAAGACTAGTCCCAGAGCTAAGGGATTGTCCTACGAAGAAAGGTTAAGGGAAATCGGCCTGACGACACTAGAGGACAGGAGGGTTAGGGGAGACATGATAACGACATATAAAATACTGCGAGGAATAGATAAGGTGGACAGAGACAAGATGTTCCAGAGAGGGGACACAGAAACAAGGGGTCACAATTGGAAGTTGAAGACTCCTATGAGTCAAAGGGATGTTAGGAAGTATTTCTTCAGTCATAGAGTTGTCAGGAAGTGGAATAGCTTAGAAAGCGACATAGTGGAGGCAGGAACCATACATAGTTTTAAGACTAGGTTTGATAAAGCTCATGGAGCAGGGAGAGAGAGGACCTAGTAGCAATCAGTGAAGAGGCGGGGCCAGGAGCTATGACTCGACCCCTGCAACCACAAATAGGTGAGTACAAATAGGTGAGTACACACACACACACACACACACACACACACACACACACACACACACCCCGATGGCATGGTGGCTAGCGCTCTTGCTTCACGCACGGAGGGCCCGGGTTCAATTCCCGGCGGGGCCGAAACATTTCGAAGTGTTTCATTACACACACACACACACATACATACAACAGGCCTAGTGTCTAATCGACATGTGCCTATAACAAAATGGTAACTAACACATCCTCCTCATCTACACCAACACTGACACAAAGGTCAGTAAACATAAAATCCCGAATATAGTTATTGTCTAATAAATCTGAAACTAGTCTTAAGTTGGTCTGATTTACTCCAATATTGGAACTTTAATAGAAACTGTGTAACATGCCAAGACAAAACCATTATTATTACTAATTTTTTTTCAATCTAATTATTCTGAACTACGTCACTATTGTAAATCTATTAATTCATTTGAAATTTGTACTAATTTGTAATTTGTAACACAATCTAGTTATTCTGAACTACCTCACTATTGTAAATCTATTTAATCATTTGAAATTTGTACTCATGTGTAATTTGTAATATAGATTAAGAACTAGTATTAAGTCTGCCCGAAATGCCTAGCATGCCCAGGCATGCTAGGCCCAGGCATGCTAGGCCCAGGCATGCTAGGCCCAGGCATGCTAGGCCCAGGCATGCTAGGCCCAGGCATGCTAGGCCCAGGCATGCTAGGCCCAGGCATGCTAGGCCCAGGCATGCTAGGCCCAGGCATGCTAGGCCCAGGCATGCTAGGCCCAGGCATGCTAGGCCCAGGCATGCTAGGCATGCTAGGCCCAGGCATGCTAGGCATGCTAACGGCCATGTTTGTAATTATTGCCTTTAAATGTAAAACACACATTGTAATTTTTTACAGAGAAATAAATCTTGAATTGAATTGAATTGTCCCATTAAATGGTTGTCTTGCAAAGAATGAATTTTCTTCACTTTTTAAAATAGCACACACCACAGCCTATATTTACAAACAATAACAATAACCTACCTCCTATTGCAAATGTATGGAATAGGAGGTAGGTTATTGAAAGCGGTGAAAAGTTTTTACGAGGATAGTGAGGCTCAGGTTAGAGTATGTAGGCGTGAGGGAGATTATTTCCCAGTAAAAGTAGGCCTTAGACATGGATGTGTGATGTCACCGTGGTTGTTTAATATATTTATAGATGGAGTTGTAAGAGAAGTGAATGCTCGGGTGTTGGCAAGAGGTGTAGGGTTAAAAGATAAAGAATCTAACACAAAGTGGGAGTTGTCACAGTTGCTCTTTGCTGTGGATAAAATACTTGGACATATCTTGAACATTTCTGAATGAGTAGTCTCTGAATTCATTAATTTTATCGCACTCCAGTACATAATGACGCAGGGTGTGACAATAATCCAACTGACAAAGTTTACATTTTGTTTGGTCTACATCTGGTGGTGGTGATTTAACCTGCCAAAGATACTTGTAACCCAGCCGGAGGCGGGCGGTAGTGACATCCAAGAGTCTGCTTATTTTGTTGGATGCACCATAGACATGTGGCTCCTCCTGCATGATAGAATGATGATAGATGGACTGACTGGTGTCAATCTCCCTGAGTCTTAAGTCAATAAAATTCAGTTCTAGTTCTTTTCGTATTATTGTTCTCAAACTGCTAACTGACAAGCCAAGATTGTAATCTATCCCCTCTTTGAAAGCATAAAACTTAGCCAATTTATCAGTTCTATCATGCATCTGAAGACCAATGTGAGATGGAATCCACAGCATGTGCACTCTGACTCTACTATCCAGAATCCTACCATACCTGTGCCTGGCTTCTGACACGAGCATGCTACAAGTTATACTTGATGAGTTGAGAGCATTTATGGATGACAGAGAATCAGTTACAATTAGAGAGTTAACCTTAGATACATGGACGCATTTGAGTGCAAGGAGTATGGCAAACAGTTCTGTCTGAAGGGTAGAGGCCCAGTTATTGATGCGTGCTCCAATTTCTTTAAGAGAGCCATCACTCTGTATGACAACAGCAGCACTACCAGCTGCACCAGTGGAGAGAGTGTGCTGTTTGGCTAAATTATCAATACAGCTTAAGGCATCATGTTTGGCTTCAAGGCGAAGCTTTGGTTGTGATTTAAGAAGTAGTTTGGGGGGAAATGGAGGGATGGTAGTTTGGAATGGGGTAATATTCCATGGAGCGGAGAAGTGCCGCTGTTGCCTTACTTGCCACAGATCATGTATCTGATTCATGCGGAGGTCGGTTCCAGTTTTTCGATCCATCTGGAGGGGTGTTCACCAGTGCTGAGGAAAGTTTGGAGGGCTTCTGTGCAGGGGTTTGAATGGGCTTGCCTGAGCATATTAACCCCAATTAGGATATTTCTTTCAGTAACACGATCTCTGATGCTTGGAATATCAAGTTCTTTCTGCATATTTAAAATTTTGGCAGTACGAGGGCATCCTAAAATGATCCTCATTGCTTCGTTCTGCAGTTTTTCCAGCCCTCCAAGCTTCCAGTCAGACACAAGAGCAAGTAGTGGCGCAGCATAATCAACTAATGATCTAATATAAGCAAGATACATCATTTTCACAATTTTAACATTAGCACCATACCTGGGGTGAAACCCTGCCACAACTCTAAGTGCTCTCAACCTTTCTTTGTATTGACGACAAAGTCTCGTTACAACAGGTCCAAGTAGTGGGACCTCAAAGCCTAGATACCTGTATCTGTTTACATATTCTAGAAGAGACCCATCATGCAACTGGATCTGGCGAACAGTGCCTCTCTGTCGAGGAGGACGCCTATTGAGTATCTTTGTTTTATCAGTAGAGATTATCAACCCCAGGTCTTGACACGAGGCTAGTACATGGTTAAGGATGTTTTGGGTGTTGGAGAATCGGTGGTGTGAATCATTATATCATCAGCAAAACTGATCATATAATGATGGGGCTGGCTAGGCATATCATTAAGTAAGGCATTAATTAGAATATTGAATAGAGTGGGACTGAGCATACCTCCCTGTGGGGTTCCTAATTCAAAGTCTTTAGTTATACTTCTATGCCCCTGGAACAACACAGAAGACTTTCTGTTGGACAGGTAGCCTTTAATCCAGCGGAGAAGCCATCCTCCAACATCCATTCTGGCAAGTTCACTAATGATTACATGTCTGTTGGCAACATCAAAAGCAGATTTAAGGTCAAGGAAGGTAGTGTATGAGCTGTCAGTGTGCAGAGTGAGAAAGGTGGCTATGCATTGGTGCACACTCCTTCCATGCATGAAACCATGCAATCGGGGGACAAAAATTTTGATTCTGTACATGAGACGATTCAGAATCATCCTCTCAAATGTTTTACATAAGCAGCTAGTAAGAGATATTGGGCGAAATGAATTTTGTTGATTGGGCTTAGGAATGGGAATGATCAAACGGACCATTATTCTGGAAAAATACCCTGACTTTGCTCCCTGTAAATAAAGCATTGCTACGTGTGTGTGTGTGTGTGTGTGTGTGTGTGTGTGTGTGTGTGTGTGTGCGCGCGCGTGTTGATTGCCTTTTTGTCCTGTGCACATGTCGATTGAAGGCTGGGCCTGTTGTGTGTGCGTGTGTGTGTATGTATATATGTGTGTGTATGTGTGTGTGTATGTGTATATGTAAGTGTGTATGTGTGACCCAACAATAAAATTTGCACCAAGAACTCATTACAGTTGTGACTGGGTGTAGACTAGTGAAGTGTTCATTGCGTTATAATTTGTTCATGATTGTAAGTATTGTAAGTAAGTAAATTTACTTACATGTTTCATTACCTTTGTAACTTGTGAGTTCATTACCTTTGTAGCTTGTTAGTTCATTACCTTTGTAACTTGCTCAGCTATCATAACTTTGGGGTCCAGTCCCTGGACCCATTATGTACCTCTGTAATCTTTTGACTACCGCCCACAGGATGGGTATGGGGTGCATAATAAAGATATCAAACTAAACTAACTGCTCTTTGCTGATGACACTGTGCTTTTGGGGGATTCTGAAGAGAAGTTGCAGAGGTTGGTGGATGAGTTTGGTAGGGTACAAGAACATAAGAACATAAGTAACACTGTAGCGAGGCAGGTCCATCACTCCCCGGCTGAGACATGACTACCTGGAGTTAGCCATCACCAAGAAGGAAATTAAAAGTGAATATAGGAAAGAGTAAGGTGATGAGGATAACAACAAAATTAAATATCGGAAGATTGGATATCAGATTGGAGGGAGAGAGTATGGAGGAGGTGAATGTGTTCAGATATTTGGGAGTGGACGTGTCAGCAGATGGGTATATGAAGGATAAGGTGAATCATAGAATTAACGAGAGAGGAAAAAGGTGAGTGGTGCACTGAGGAGCTTGTGGAGACAGAGAACTTTATCCATGAAAGCAAAGAGGGGAATGTATGAGAGTATAGTTATACCAACACTCTTGTATGGGTGTGAGACATGGGTTGTGAATGTTGCAACAAGGAGAAGGCTGGAGGCAGTGGAGATGTCATGTCTGAGGTCAATGTGTGGTATGAATATAATGCAGAGAATCCGTAGTTTGGAGATTAGGAGGAGGTGTGGGATTACGAAAACTATTATCCAGAGAGCTGAGGAGGGGTTGTTGCGGTGGTTTGGACATATAGAGAAGAAGAAACAAAATAAAATGACTTCTAGAGGGTACAAATCTGTAGTGGAGGGAAGACGGGGTAAGGGTCGGCCTAGAAAAGGTTGGAGAAAGGGGGTAAAGGAGTTTTTTTTGTGTGAGGGGCTTGGACTTCCAGCAAGCGTGCATGATGGTGTTAGATAGGAGGGAATGGAGACAAATGGTTTTTAGGACTTGACGTGCTATTGGAGTGTAAGCAAGGTAACATTTATGAAGGGTTTCAGGGAAACCGCCAGGCCGGACTTGAGTCCTGGAGATGAGAAGTACAGTGCCGGCACTCTGAAGGAGAGGTGTCAATGTTGCAGTTTTGTAGCTGTAGTGTAAGCACGTCTCTGGCTAGACAGTGATGGAGTGAATGATGATGAAAGTTTTTCTTTGTTGGGCCACCCTGCCTTGGTGGGTGGCCGATGTGTTAATAAAAAAAATGGAAATTTATTTTAGCAAACGAGTTTCATTATGAGTAATTATCAACGTCATTACGACAGTAATTATCAGGGTCATTACGACAGTAATTATCAGGGTCATTAAGACAGTAATTATCCGGGTCATTACGACAGTAATTATCAGGGTAATTACGACAGTAATTATCAGGGTCATTACGACAGTAATTATCAGGGTCATTACGACAGTAATTATCAGGGTCATTACGACAGTAATTATCAGGGTCATTACGACAGTAATTATCAGGGTCATTACGACAGTAATTATCAGGGTCATTACGACAGTAATTATCAGGGTCATTACGACAGTAATTATCAGGGTCATTACGACAGTAATTATCAGGGTCATTACGACAGTAATTATCAGGGTATTACGACAGTAATTATCAGGGTATTACGACAGTAATTATCAGGGTCATTACGAAAGTAATTATCAGGGTCATTACGACAGTAATTATCAGGGTATTACGACAGTAATTATCAGGGTGATTACGACAGTAATTATCAGGGTCATTACGAAAGTAATTATCAGGGTCATTACGACAGTAATTATCAGGTCATTACGACAGTAATTATCAGGTTATTACGACAGTAATTATCAGGGTATTACGACAGTAATTATCAGGGTCATTACGACAGTAATTATCAGGGTCATTACGACAGTAATTATCAGGGTATTACGACAGTAATTATCAGGGTCATTACGACAGTAATTATCAGGGTCATTACGACAGTAATTATCAGGTCATTACGACAGTAATTATCAGGGTCATTACGACAGTAATTATCAGTCATTACAGACAGTAATTATCAGGGTCATTACGACAGTAATTATCAGGTCATTACGAACAGTAATTATCAGGGTCATTACGACAGTAATTATCAGGGTATTACGACAGTAATTATCGGGTCATTACGACAGTAATTATCAGGGTCATTACACAGTAATTATCAGGTCATTAGACAGTAATTATCAGGGTCATTACGACAGTAATTATCAGGGTCATTACGACAGTAATTATCAGGCATACGACAGTAATTATCAGGTCATTACGACAGTAATTATCAGGTCATTACGACAGTAATTATCAGGACATAGACAGTAATTATCAGGTCATACGACAGTAATTATCAGGGTCATTACGACAGTAATTATCAATCATTACAGACAGTAATTTCAGGTATTACAAGTAATTACAGTCTTACGACAGTAATGTCTCAAAGTCATACGACAGTAAATTACAGGTCCAGTTACAGTAAACTGTAATCAGGTATTACGAAGTAAATGTATCAGCATACGAAGTATATCATGCTCATTACGTACAGTAAATCAGTGTCTCACGAAGTATATCAGGTCATTAGACAGAACTGTACAAGGGTACATTACGACAGTAACTGTCTCAGCAAGTTACAAGTAGGCAAACTGTCTAACAAGGTCATTAGACAAATTATACAGGTCAGACAACACATAGTCATACAGTACAATGTGATTTCACAAGTTAAGTAGACAAACTGTATTACAAGGTTACAATAGACATAATGTCTCAGAAGGTCATGAGAACAAGAATTTCAACAAGTACAGTAGAAATCAAAGTCATGACATAATTATCAGTTACAATTGACATAACTTACTCATTACAGTTTATCAGGTCAACGTACTAGTCAATTTCAGTTTACGAAGTAGAATGTTACAAGTGACAAGTCAAACTGTCTCAACAAGGTACAAGTCAGAACAAACTGTCTCAACAAGTTACAAGTGAGAACAGTAACTGTCAACAACGTTACAAGTAGAAGTCAAACATGTCTCACAAGTTACAAGTGAGAACAAACTTCATCAACAGTAAATAGAGTACAAGTTAAAGTCAGACACTGTCTCAAACAGTATTACAAGTGAGAACAAACTGTCTCAACAAGTTACAAGTAGACAAACTGTCTCAACAAGTTACAAGTCAGAACAAACTGTCTCAACAAGTTACAAGTGAGAACAAACTGTCTCAACAAGTACAAGTGAGAACAAACTGTCTCACAAGTTACAAGTAGAACAAACTGTCTCAACAAGTTACAAGTCAGAACAAACTGTCTCAACAAGTTACAAGTCAGAACAAACTGTCTCAACAAGTTACAAGTGAGAACAAACTGTCTCAACAAGTTACAAGTCAGAACAAACTGTCTCAACAAGTTACAAGTGAGAACAAACTGTCTCAACAAGTTACAAGTGAGAACAAACTGTCTCAACAAGGTACAAGTGAGAACAAACTGTCTCAACAAGTTACAAGTCAGAACAAACTGTCTCAACAAGTTACAAGTGAGAACAAACTGTCTCAACAAGTTACAAGTAGAACAAACTGTCTCAACAAGTTACAAGTGAGAACAAACTGTCTCAACAAGGTACAAGTGAGAACAAACTGTCTCAACAAGTACAAGTGAGAACAAACTGTCTCAACAAGTTACAAGTCAGAACAAACTGTCTCAACAAGTTACAAGTCAGAACAAACTGTCTCAACAAGTTACAAGTGAGAACAAACTGTCTCAACAAGTTACAAGTCAGAACAAACTGTCTCAACAAGGTACAAGTCAGAACAAACTGTCTCAACAAGTTACAAGTGAGAACAAACTGTCTCAACAAGTTACAAGTCAGAACAAACTGTCTCAACAAGTTACAAGTGAGAACAAACTGTCTCAACAAGTTACAAGTCAGAACAAACTGTCTCAACAAGGTTACAAGTGAGAACAAACTGTCTCAACAAGTTACAAGTCAGACAAGCAAACTGTCTCAACAAGGTTACAAGTCAGAACAAACTGTCTCAACAAGTTACAAGTGAGAACAAACTGTCTCAACAAGTTACAAGTCAGAACAAACTGTCTCAACAAGTTAGCAAGTAGAACAAACTGTCTCAACAAGTTACAAGTCAGAAAAACTGTCTCAACAAGTTACAAGTCAGAACAAACTGTCTCAACAAGTTACAAGTAGAACAAACTGTCTCAACAAGTTAGTGAACAAACTGTCTCAACAAGTTACAAGTGAGAACAAACTGTCTCAACAAGTACAAGTCAGAACAACGTCTCAACAAGTTAAGTAGAACAAACTGTCTCAACAAGTTACAAGTAGAAAAATGTCTCAACAAGTTACAAGTCAGAAAAACTGTCTCAAATCAAGTTACAAGTCAGAAAACTGTCTCAACAAGTTACAAGTAGAACAAACTGTCTCAACAAGTTCAAGTCAGAAAACTGTCTCAACAAGTTACAGTAGAACAAACTGTCTCAACAAGTTACAAGTCAGAACAAACTGTCTCAACAAGTTACAAGTCAGAACAAACTGTCTCAACAGTTACAAGTGAACAAACTGTCTCAACAAGTTACAAGTCAGAACAAACTGTCTCAACAAGTACAAGAATCAAACTGTCTCAACAAGATACAAGTCAAGAACAAACTGTCTCAACAAGTTCAAGAGAACAAACTGTCTCAACAGTTAAAGTCAGAAACTGTCTCACAAGTTACAAGTGAGACAAACTGTCTCAACAAGTTACAAGTAGAACAAACTGTCTCAACAAGTTACAAGTGAGAACAAACTCTCAACAAGTTACAAGTCAAAACAAACTCCTCAAAAGTTACAAGTCGAAAAACTGTCTCAACAAGTTACAAGTAGACAAACTGTCTCAACAAGTTACAAGTGAGAAAACTGTCTCAACAATTACAAGTCAGAACAAACTCTCTCAACAAGTACAAGTAGAAAACTGCTCAACAAGTTACAAGTGAACTGTCTCAACAAGTTACAGCAAACTGTCTCAACAAGTACAATAGCAACTGCTCAACAGTACAAGTCAACAATTGCTCAACAAGTACAAGTCAGAAAATGCTCAAAAGTTACAAGTCAGAACTGCAACAAGTTAAAGTCAGAAAACTGTCTCAACAATTACAAGTAGAAAATGCTCAACAGTAAATAGAACTGTCTCAACAAGTTACAAAAACCTGTCTCAACAAGTTACAAGAGAACTGTCTACAAGTTAAGTAGAACTGTCTCAACAAGTTCAAGTCAGAAAACTGTCTCAACAAGTTACAAGTCAGAACTGTCTCAACAGTTCAGAACAAACTCACAATTTAGAACCAACAAGTACAGTCAGAACTGCCTCAACAAGTTACAAGTAGAACTGCTCAACAGTTACAATCGACTGTCTAACAAGTTACAGAGAAACTGTCTCAAGTTACATAGAACTGCCAAGTACAAGTCAAACGCTCAACAAGTTACAAGTAGAACAAACTGCAACAAGTTACAAGAGAACTGTCAACAAGTTACAAGTAGAACAAACTGTCTCAACAAGTAAGTCAAACTGTCTCAACAAGTACAATAGAACAAACTGTCTCAAAATACGTCAACTGTCTCAACGTACAAGTCAGAACAAACTGTCTAACAAGTTCAAGTCAGAACTGTTAACAATAAGTCAAACTTCAAATACAGTCGCAAATGCTACAATTACAATCGAACTTTCCAAGTTACAAGTCAGACAAACTGTCTCAACAAGTTACAAGTCAGAACAAATGTCTCAACAAGTTACAAGTCAGAACTGTCTCAACAAGTTACAAGTCAGAACAAACTGTCTCAACAAGTACAAGTCAGAACTGTCTCAACAAGTTACAAGTCAGAACAAACTGTCTCAACAAGGTACAAGTGAGAACAAACTGTCTCAACAAGTTACAAGTCAGAACAAACTGCCTCAGCAAGTTACAAGTGAGAGCAAACTGTCTCAACAAGTTTCAAGTGAGAACAAACTACCTCAAAAAGTTACAAGTGAGAACAAACTGTCTCAACAAGTTACAAGTCAGAACAAACTACCTCAAAAAGTTACAAGTGAGAACAAACTGTCTCAGCAAGTTACAAGTCAGAACAAACTGTCTCAACAAGTTACAAGTGAGAACAAACTGTCTCAACAAGTTATAAGTCAGAACAAACTGTCTCAACAAGTTACAAGTGAGAACAAACTGACTCAACAAGTTACAAGTGAGAACAAACTGTCTCAACAAGTTACGAGAACAAACTGTCTCAGCAAGATACAAATAAGAACAAACTGCCTCAACAAGTTACAAGTCAGAACAAACTGCCTCAACAAGTTACAAGTCAGAACAAACTGCCTCAACAAGTTACAAGTCAGAACTGTCTCAACAAGTTACAAGTCAGAAAAACTGTCTCAACAAGTTACAAGTGAGAACAAACTGTCTCAACAAGTTACAAGTGAGAACAAACTGTCTCAACAAGTTACGAGAACAAACTGTCTCAGCAAGTTACAAGTGAGAACAAACTGCCTCAACACGTTACAAGTCAGAACAAACTGTCTCAACAAGTTACAAGTCAGAACTGTCTCAACAAGTTACAAGTGAGAACAAACTGTCTCAACAAGTTACAAGTCAGAACTAGTATAAAAACCATACTTATTACAATGATCTTAAACTTCGAACACTGAAACGTACTGCTCGCAGAATAGGCCTAGCCTATAGAAAACATCGTACCCCTGGAATGCTGAGACTCTTTCAAACTGCCCTTGCTGCTGCCAGAGAGCGTATGACAGAGCTGCGGCAAACTGACTGGGAAAATTTGTCAATGGTCTCAATGCTCACACCCCACTTAGCCGAGCATGGAGGGACATAAATAGAATTAAGGGTAACAGAACCGGTCAGATTGCACACCCTCATCCCTTACATAGGGCGAATGAGCTAGTCAGTGCTTGGGCTGTTACATCAAGCTATGAAAATCTTCCCAGTACCACACAGGCGAAATTAAATGACAAATATGATGCTTGGGAGAGACTTGTTTGTTTTATGCTCAGCAAGGAAGATGACTGTAACATTCCTTTCACTGACTTTGAACTTGATGCAGCACTAACTAAGGGCAACTCCACGTCACCTGGTGAGGATGGTATTACCTACAATATACTAAGATTGCTGTGTCGAGTACCAGGCAATCCTTTACTCGAATTATACAACATGAGCTATATAACTGGGGAGCTCCCTAAATCTTGGACCAACAGCCTCATCATTCCCATTCCTAAGCCCAATCAACAAAATTCATTTCGCCCAATATCTCTTACTAGCTGCTTATGTAAAACATTTGAGAGGATGATTCTTAATCGTCTCATGTACAGAATCAAACATTTTTGTCCCCCGGTTGCATGGTTTCATGCATGGAAGGAGTGTGCACCAATGCATAGCCACCTTTCTCACTCTGCACACTGACAGCTCATACACTACCTTCCTTGACCTTAAATCTGCTTTTGATGTTGCCAACAGACATGTAATCAATAGTGAACTTGCCAGAATGGATGTTGGAGGATGGCTTCTCCGCTGGATTAAAGGCTACCTGTCCAACAGAAAGTCTTCTGTGTTGTTCCAGGGGCATAGAAGTATAACTAAAGACTTTGAATTAGGAACCCCACAGGGAGGTGTGCTCAGTCCCACTCTATTCAATATTCTAATTAATGCCTTACTTAATGCTATGCCTAGCCAGCCCCATCATTATATGATCAGTTTTGCTGATGATATAATGATTCACACCACCGGATTCTCCAACACCCAAAACATCCTTAACCATGTACTAGCCTCGTGTCAGGACCTGGGGTTGATAATCTCTACTGATAAAACAAAGATACTCAATAGGCGTCCTCCTCGACAGAGAGGCACAGTTCGCCAGATCCAGTTGCATGATGGGTCTCTTTTAGAATATGTAAACAGATACAGGTATCTAGGCTTTGAGGTCCCACTACTTGGACCTGTTGTAACGAGACTTTGTCGTCAATACAAAGAAAGGATGAGAGCACTTAGAGTTGTGGCAGGGTTTCACCCCAGGTATGGTGCTAATGTTAAAATTGTGAAAATGATGTATCTTGCTTATATTAGATCATTAGTTGATTATGCTGCCCCACTACTTGCTCTTGTGTCTGACTGGAAGCTTGGAGGGCTGGAAAACTGCAGAACGAAGCAATGAGGATCATTTTAGGATGCCCTCGTACTGCCAAAATTTTAAATATGCAGAAAGAACTTGATATTCCAAGCATCAGAGATCGTGTTACTGAAAGAAATATCCTAATTGGGGTTAATAGTCTCAGGCAAGCCCATTCAAACCCATGCACAGAAGCCCTCCAAACTTTCCTCAGCACTGGTGAACATCCCTCCAGATGGATCAAAAAACTGGAACCGACCTCCGCATGAATCAGATACATGATCTGTGGCAAGTAAGGCAACAGCGGCACTTCTCCGCTCCATGGAATATTACCCCATTCCAAACTACCATCCCTCCATTTCCCCCCAAACTACTTCTTAAATCACAACCAAAGCTTCGCCTTGAAGCCAAACATGATGCCTTAAACTGTATTGATAATTTAGCCAAACAGCACACTCTCTCACAAATTATTTACGTTGATGGTTCTGTTCACCAATCCACTGGTGCAGCTGGTAGTGCTGCTGTTGTCATACAGAGTGATGGCTCTCTTAAAGAAATTGGAGCACGCATCAATAACTGGGCCTCTACCCTTCAGACAGAACTGTTTGCCATACTCCTTGCACTCAAATGCGTCCATGTATCTAAGGTTAACTCTCTAATTGTAACTGATTCTCTGTTATCCATAAATGCTCTCAACTCATCAAGTATAACTTGTAGCATGCTCGTGTCAGAAGCCAGGCACAGGTATGGTAGGATTCTGGATAGTAGAGTCAGAGTGCACATGCTGTGGATTCCATCTCACATTGGTCTTCAGATGCATGATAGAACTGATAAATTGGCTAAGTTTTATGCTTTCAAAGAGGGGATAGATTACAATCTTGGCTTGTCAGTTAGCAGTTTGAGAACAATAATACGAAAAGAACTTCAACTGAATTTTATTGACTTAAGACTCAGGGAGTTTGACACCAGTCAGTCCATCTATCATCATTCTATCATGCAGGAGGAGCCACATGTCTATGGTGCATTCAACAAAATAAGCAGACTCTTGGGATGTCACTACGTCACTACCGCCCGCCTCCGTCTGGGTTACAAGTATCTTTGGCAGGTTAAATCACCACCACAGATGTAGACCAAACAAGATGTAAACTTTGCCAGTTGGATTATTGTCACACCCTGCGTCATTATGTACTGGAGTGCGATAAAATTAATGAATTCAGAGACTACTCATTCAGAAATGTTCAAGATATGTCAAAGTATTTTATCCACAGTGGTATATTACAGACCATTCTGGAAAAATACCCTGACTTTGCTCCCTGTAAATAAAGCATTGACACGTGTGTGTGTGTGTGTGTATGTACATGTGTGTATGTGTATGTGTGTATGTATATACATGTATGCGTGTGTATGTGTATATGTATATGTGTGTGTGTGTGACCCAACAATTAAAATTTGCACCAATAACTCATTACAGTTGTGGCTGGGTGTAGACTAATAGATTGCTCATTGCTTTATAATTTGTTCATGAGTGCAACCATGTACAGACGTAAGTAAATTTACTTACATGATTCATTACCTTGTAACTAGTGAATTAATTACCATTGTACCTTGTTCAGCTATCAAACTTTGGGGCCCAGTCTCTGGACCCTATATATACCTCTGTAATCTGCAAATACCTTTGTAACTTGTCATGATTGTGACCATCTGAGTTCATTACCTTGTAACTTGCTCAGCTATCAAACTTTGAGGTCCAGTCCCTGGACCCATTATGTACCTCTGTAATCTTTTGACTACCGCCCACAGGATGGGTATGGGGTGCATAATAAAGATATCAAACTAAACTAAGTCAGAACTGTCTCAACAAGTAACAAGTCAGAACTGTCTCAACAAGTTACAAGTCAGAACAAACTGTCTCAACAAGTTACAAGTCAGAACAAACTGTCTCAACAAGTAACAAGTCAGAACTGTCTCAACAAGTTACAAGTCAGAACAAACTGTCTCAACAAGTTACAAGTCAGAACAAACTGTCTCAACAAGTCAAAGATTGGAAATATAATTATTGAAGACAATTTGTTCAACATTCCGCTGCTCGTAATTACAAAATTTGATTCCAACATATAATAATTTTTTTTCAGAAACTGCAGGAAATTGTAATGAAAACTTCTCTGTAAATGTTAAATAGATTACTTACTTTCTAAGCTAAATAAAAAGTTTTTTTTATATTATATTACTATTATAATATGACTAGAATTATTTTACACACCTGGTAGAAATATTACCCAAAGTAACAATAATAATAATGTGGGCAGCAGTATGTAACCCACACCTGGTGAATGTGGGCAGCAGTATGTAACCCACACCTGGTCAATGTGGGCAGCAGTATGTAACCCACACCTGGTGAATGTGGGCAGCAGTATGTAACCCACACCTGGTGAATGTGGGCAGCAGTATGTAACCCACACCTGGTAATGTGGCAGAGTATGTAACCCACACCTGGTGAATGTGGGCAGCAGTATGTAACCCACACCTGGTGAATGTGGGCAGCAGTATGTAACCCACACCTGGTAATGTGGGCAGCAGTATGTAACCCACACTGGTAATGTGGGCAGCAGTATGTAACCCACACCTGGTGAATGTGGGCAGCAGTATGTAACCCACACCTGGTCAATGTGGGCAGCAGTATGTAACCACACCTGGTGAATGTGGGCAGCAGTATGTAACCCACACCTGGTGAATGTGGGCAGCAGTATGTAACCCACACCTGGTGAATGTGGGCAGCAGTATGTAACCCACACCTGGTGAATGTGGGCAACAGTATGTAACCCACACCTGGTGAATGTGGGCAGCAGTATGTAACCACACCTGGTGAATGTGGGCAGCAGTATGGACCCACACCTGGTCAATGTGGGCAGCAGTATGTAACCCACACCTGGTCAATGTGGGCAGCAGTATGTAACCCACACCTGGTCAATGTGGGCAGCAGTATGTAACCCACACCTGGTGAATGTGGGCAGCAGTATGTAACCCACACCTGGTCAATGTGGGCAGCAGTATGTAACCCACACCTGGTCAATGTTGGCAGCAGTATGGACCCACACCTGGTCAATGTGGCAGCAGTATAACCCACACCTGGTCAATGTGGGCAGCAGTATGTAACTCACACCTGGTCAATGTGGCGCAGTATGTAACCCACACTGGTGAATGTGGGCACAGTATGTAACCCACACCTGGTCAATGTGGGCAGCAGTATGTAACCGACACCTGGTGAATGTGGGCAGCAGTATGTAACCGACACCTGATCAATGTGGGCAGCAGTATGGGACCCACACCTGGTCAATGTTGGCAGCAGTATGGGACCCACACCTGGTCAATGTGGGCAGCAGTATGTAACCCACACCTGGTCAATGTGGGCAGCAGTATGTAACCCACACCTGGTCAATGTGGGCAGCAGTATGTAACCCACACATTCAAATTCAAATTCTTTATTTCAAGTAATATACAAGGTGGGGTGTACTTATAATTATACATTTTATGAAGTTGATATTACAAGATGGCCAATAATATGCCTAGGTATGCCTAGGATTTTCAGGCAGTCTTATGATAGGTCTTACTCAATAGTGACACAATCATTATACAGATAGTAAGGTTATGTAAATTGAAGTGATTAACTAGGTTTACAAAATTGAGGTACTGGAATTTAAACATTTAAGAATTTAACAATTAGTTTAAGAAGTTAGCAATTAGTTTATATATTAATGATAAGGGTGATGTATTGGCATAATATAGTTTCTATATTGGAGTGTTTTAGGCAAACTTATGACTAGCTCAAGAATTATGAAGCAATAGTTGTATTAGAATTTTGGTTAGTCCTGTGCAAATTAAGGGGAATCACAGATATCAATAAGTGTATTTTGCTGTGGATATGTGCAAGATAAAGTAGTTTTCATGTGGTTAGCTACCGGTTGGGTGCGTTTAGTTTTAGTTTGATATCTTTATTATGCACCCCATACCCATCCTGTGGGCAGTAGTCAAAAGATTACAGAGGTACATAATGGGTCCAGGGACTGGACCTCAAAGTTTGATAGCTGAGCAAGTTACAAAGGTAATGAACTCAGATGGTCACAATCATGACAAGTTACAAAGGTATTTGCAGATTACAGAGGTATATATAGGGTCCAGAGACTGGGCCCCAAAGTTTTGATAGCTGAACAAGGTACAATGGTAATTAATTCACTAGTTACAAGGTAATGAATCATGTAAGTAAATTTACTTACGTCTGTACTGGTTGCACTCATGAACAAATTATAAAGCAATGAGCAATCTATTAGTCTACAACCCAGCCACAACTGTAATGAGTTATTGGTGCAAATTTTAATTGTTGGTACACACACACACACATATACATATACACATACACACGCATACATGTATATACATACACACATACACATACACACATGTACATACACACACACACACACACGTGTCAATGCTTTATTTACAGGGAGCAAAGTCAGGTTTTTTTTCCAGAATGGTCTGTAATATACCACTGTGGATAAAATACTTTGACATATCTTGAACATTTCTGAATGAGTAGTCTCTGAATTCATTAATTTTATCGCACTCCAGTACATAATGACGCAGGGTGTGACAATAATCCAACTGGCAAAGTTTACATCTTGTTTGGTCTACATCTGGTGGTGGTGATTTAACCTGCCAAAGATACTTGTAACCCAGCCGGAGGCGGGCGGTAGTGACATCCAAGAGTCTGCTTATTTTGTTGGATGCACCATAGACATGTGGCTCCTCCTGCATGATAGAATGATGATAGATGGACTGACTGGTGTCAAACTCCCTGAGTCTTAAGTCAATAAAATTCAGTTGAAGTTCTTTTCGTATTATTGTTCTCAAACTGCTAACTGACAAGCCAAGATTGTAATCTATCCCTCTTTGAAAGCATAAAACTTAGCCAATTTATCAGTTCTATCATGCATCTGAAGACCAATGTGAGATGGAATCCACAGCATGTGCACTCTGACTCTACTATCCAGAATCCTACCATACCTGTGCCTGGCTTCTGACACGAGCATGCTACAAGTTATACTTGATGAGTTGAGAGCATTTATGGATGACAGAGAATCAGTTACAATTAGAGAGTTAACCTTAGATACATGGACGCATTTGAGTGCAAGGAGTATGGCAAACAGTTCTGTCTGAAGGGTAGAGGCCCAGTTATTGATGCGTGCTCCAATTTCTTTAAGAGAGCCATCACTCTGTATGACAACAGCAGCACTACCAGCTGCACCAGTGGATTGGTGAACAGAACCATCAACGTAAATAATTTGTGAGAGAGTGTGCTGTTTGGCTAAATTATCAATACAGTTTAAGGCATCATGTTTGGCTTCAAGGCGAAGCTTTGGTTGTGATTTAAGAAGGAGTTTGGGGGGAAATGGAGGGATGGTAGTTTGGAATGGGGTAATATTCCATGGAGCGGAGAGGTGCCGCTGTTGCCTTACTTGCCACAGATCATGTATCTGATTCATGCGGAGGTCGGTTCCAGTTTTTCGATCCATCTGGAGGGATGTTCACCAGTGCTGAGGAAAGTTTGGAGGGCTTCTGTGCATGGGTTTGAATGGGCTTGCCTGAGCATATTAACCCCAATTAGGATATTTCTTTCAGTAACACGATCTCTGATGCTTGGAATATCAAGTTCTTTCTGCATATTTAAAATTTTGGCAGTACGAGGGCATCCTAAAATGATCCTCATTGCTTCGTTCTGCAGTTTTTCTAGCCCTCCAAGCTTCCAGTCAGACACAAGAGCAAGTAGTGGCGCAGCATAATCAACTAATGATCTAATATAAGCAAGATACATCATTTTCACAATTTTAACATTAGCACCATACCTGGGGTGAAACCCTGCCACAAATTTAAGTGCTCTCAGCCTTTCTTTGTATTGACGACAAAGTCTCGTTACAACAGGTCCAAGTAGTGGGACCTCAAAGCCTAGATACCTGTATCTGTTTACATATTCTAGAAGAGACCCATCATGCAACTTGATCTGGCGAACTGTGCCTCTCTGTCGAGGAGGACGCCTATTGAGTATCTTTGTTTTATCAGTAGAGGTTATCAACCCCAGGTCCTGACACTAGGCTAGTACATGGTTAAGGATGTTTTGGGTGTTGGAGAATCCGGTGGTGTGAATCATTATATCATCAGCAAAACTGATCATATAATGATGGGGCTGGGTGGCCCGAAAAAGAAAAACCTTCATCATTCACTCCATCACTGTCTTGCCAGAGGCATGCAACGTTAATACCCTCTCCAGGACTCAAATCCGGCCTGCCGGTTTCCCTGAATCCCTTCATAAATGGTTCCCAAGATTGTTCAACTGCCTCCCAGCATACATCAGGGGGATTACCAACAAACCCCTGGCTGTCTTCAAGCAGGCACTGGACAGGCACCTAAAGTCGGTACCTGATCAGCCGGGCTGTGGTTCGTACGTTGGACTGCGTGCGGCCAGCAGTAACAGCCTGGTTGATCAGGCTCTGGTCCAACAGGAGGCCTGGTCACGGACCGGGCCGCGGGGGCGTTGACCCCTGGAATTCTCTCCAGGTAGACTCCAGGTATTAACTAGACGTTCCATCACCTTGCAAACTGCACTGGTAAGAGCGATGGGACGGTAGTGAGAGGGATCACGTCCCGTAGCTCCTGGTTTGCAAAAAGGGAGAACAATAGCAGACTTTCACAGTTGGGGAATAACTCCTTGTGACAATATAAGATTAAAAATTCGTAAGAGGACAGTAAGAGCAGACATGTAAATGTTGTAGCATACGAATATGTATGCCGTCTGGCCCAGCTGCCGATGATCGGCAAGCAGAGAGTGTTGCCTCCAGTTCTTGAAGGATAAAAGGCTCATTATAAGATTCTTCTCTAAGAGAAGAAAAATCTAAGGGCTTTAACTCGCTGGCAGACTTAGAAGAAAGGAACGAGGGGCATAGATGGAGCCCCTGAAATATGTGGACTAGATGATTACTAATTTCAGTGGCAACGGCAAGAGGGTGTGCTATATCGACACCAGCAACCTGAAGAACAGGAGCCGGGTCGGGGGAGAATTTACCACTTAATTTCCGCACTTTCTTCCAGACTGCACTCATCGAGGAAGTCGAAGTGACAGTAGAAACGTAATCTCACCAGCAAGTGCGTTTAACATCACGTATGACACGGCGAGCAATAGCTCTCTTCTGCTTAAAATCAAGGAGTCTCTCTGTGGTTCTGTTATACCGATACCTGCCCCATGCAGAGCATTTCAAAGGCACTGCCCGAGCACAAGTAGGAGACCACCAAGGCACACACTTCTGAGGATGCTTGCCCGAGGTTTGGGGAATAGAATGTGAAGCCGCTGTGAAGATGGAGGACGAAAAGAGATGTAAAACCTCATCAATGGAGGACGAGGTAGGAACCTCATGAAAGGCAGTAAGATGTGCGTAAATGTCCCATTTCGCCCGGTCAAATTGCCAGTGTGGGCAATGAGGAGGTGGAGAAAACAAAGGGGACTTAAGGATGATTGGTAAATGATCGCTGTCATGTAAGTCCGGGAGGACAGACCAGGTGAAGTCAAGGACTGTTAAGGAAGAACAGATGGAGAGATCGATACAGAAGAAAGATGGAGTTCGAGGATCAAAATGGGTAGGAGTACCAGTATTTAAAACATGGAGGGAAGAGAAGCAAGAAATGCCTCCAACTGAATGCCACGGAGTCACAGTGCGACCCCACCCCCAGAGAAAATGGTGTGCATTAAAATCGCCAAGTAATAGAAGGGGTGACGGTAAGGAAGAAACCAGAAAATCAACATCTGGGATAGACAATGCCGCGAAGGGAGAGATATAAAGAACAGAGTGTATACCACTTATTCAAGTGGATACGGGCTGCGGTGTAATGTAAGGAAGAAGGGACATAGAGCTGACGGTATGGAACACCAGTGTGTATAAGAAGAGCACTTTCGTTAAAGGTTCCATCGGAAAAAGGATCTGATGAATTTAACAAATCATAGCCTGAAAAGGGCCTGATAACAGTGGATTGTAATTTGGGTTCTTGCAAACAGACCCCAACAGGGAAAAACTGGGAGAGCAACACCTGAAGCTCACCCGGTTACCTTGATGCCTCGGATATTCCACTGCAAATAAGCCATGATTTATGGAGAGAAAGATAGAAGTGGAAGTGAGAGGAAGCTATGGAATAGGGTTAGAAAAGTCCACGTGTGGAGGCAGTGGAAGACCTGTAATCAGAGAAGGAGGAGGACGTTGTGAAGGAAAGGGGGGTTGAGACGAAGAAGAGAGATGAGGAACCTCAGGTGGAGTATTGTCCATCATCAGTCCAGTCTCTGAAATATATTCTGCAATAGCTTCCAGTGTTTTCGGAAGTCAAAGATGCAGAATGTGGGACTACATTAGAAATGGAAGAAGAGTGAGCAACTATCAGGGAGTCTATAGACTGTACTAAAGTAGAGGGCGAGGAGATAGAAGAGGAAACTGTCGAAGGGGCTTGGGAAGGGACAGGGG
>WNWK01030795.1:0-23227 GCA_009830355.1 Cherax destructor
ACACACACACACACACACACACACACACACACACAAAGAGTTCCCCATCAGATCTCCCACTTTCCCAACCCCAACATACCCCCCAGACTACGGTTTTAGAAAAGAAGTTAAAGGTTTGGTATACAAATGCAGATGGTATAACAAAT
The DNA here is from genome assembly GCA_009830355.1 of Cherax destructor. NCBI lineage: Eukaryota > Metazoa > Arthropoda > Malacostraca > Decapoda > Parastacidae > Cherax > Cherax destructor. Next base: position 147 of record WNWK01030795.1, read on the forward strand.
AAATGTGAGGAGTGGCATGAAAGAATAAAGGAGACATCCCCAGACATAATAGCACTCACAGAAACGAAACTCACCAGGATGATAACAGATGCAATCTTCCCACCCGGATATCAAATCCTCAGGAAAGATAGAGGGAGCAGAGGGGGAGGAGGAGTTGCACTGCTCATTAAGAACAGGTGGGGATTTGAGGAAGTGGAAGGAATGGATGGAATGGGTGAAAGGGACTACATAGTAGGAACAATTCAGTCTGAGGGCCATAAGGTGATAATTGCTGTAATGTACAACCCGCCACAGAACTGCAGGAGGCCAAGAGAAGAATACGACGAGAGCAACAGAGCAATGGTAGACACACTAGCCGAGGTAGCCAGAAGAGCCCACATGGGGAGAGCAAAGTTACTAGTTATGGGTGATTTCAATCACAAAGAGATTGATTGGGAAAACCTAGAGCCCCATGGGGGTCCTGAATCATGGAGAGCCAAGATGATGGATGTGGTACTGGAAAACCTCATGCATCAACATGTTAGAGACACTACCAGAGAGAGAGGTGGGGATGATCCAGCAAGACTGGACCTAGTATTCACCTTGAGTAGTTCGGACATCGAGGATATCACGTATGAAAGGCCCCTTGGAGCTAGTGATCATTTGGTTCTGTGTTTTGATTATATAGTTGAGCTACAAGTGGAGAGGGGAGCAGGAATAGGAAGGGAGAAACGAAACTACAAAAGGGGGGACTACACAGGCATGAGGAACTTCCTACAAGACGTTCAGTGGGAGAGAGAATTGGCAGGAAAACCAGTAAAAGAAATGATGGAATATGTGACAACCAAATGCAAAGAGGCAGAGGAGAGGTTTGTCCCCAAGGGAAACAGAAGTAATGGGAAGACCAGAACGAGTCCTTGGTTCACCCAGAGGTGTAGGGAGGCAAAAAGTAAGTGTAATAGAGAATGGAAAAAGTACAGAAGACAAAGGACCCAGGAAAATAAAGAGATTACCCGAAGAGCCAGAAACGAATATGCACAGGTAAGAAGGGAGGCTCAGCGACAATATGAAAATGATATAGCATCAAAAGTCAAGTCTGACCCGAAGCTGTTGTATAGCCACATCAGGAGGAAAACAACAGTCAAGGACCAGGTAATCAGGCTGAGAAAGGAAGGTGGGGAGTTCACAATAAACGACCAAGAGGTATGTGAGGAGCTCAACATGAGATTTAAAGAAGTATTTACACAGGAGACAGGTAGGACTCCAGGAATTCAGAATAGGGAGGTATACCAACAAGTGCTGGATGAAATACACACAACCGAGGAGGAGGTGAAGAAGCTGCTATGTGAACTCGATACCTCAAAAGCGGTGGGACCGGACAACATTTCTCCGTGGGTCCTTAGAGAGGGAGCAGAGATGTTGTGTGTGCCACTAACACAAATCTTCAACACATCCATTGAAACTGGGCAACTACCTGAGGCGTGGAAGATGGCAAATGTAGTCCCAATTTTTAAGAAAGGAGACAGACACGAGGCATTAAACTACAGACCTGTGTCACTGACGTGTATAGTATGCAAAGTCATGTAGAAGATCATCAGGAGGAGAGTGGTGGAGCACCTAGAAAGACACAAGCTTATAAACGACAACCAGCACGGTTTCAGGGAAGGAAAATCCTGTGTCACAAACCTACTGGAGTTTTATGATAAGGTAACAGAAGTAAGACACGAGAGAGAGGGGTGGATAGACTGCATTTTTGGACTGCAAGAAGGCGTTCGACACAGTTCCTCACAAGAGGTTAATGCAAAAGCTAAAGGATCAGGCACACGTAACAGGAAAAACACTGCAATGGATCAGAGAATATCTGACAGGGAGGCAACAACGAGTCATGGTACGTGACGAGATGTCAGAGTGGGCACCTGTGACGAGTGGAGTTCCACAAGGGTCAGTCTTAGGACCTGTACTGTTTTTGGTATATGTGAATGACATAACGGAAGGGATAGACTCAGAAGTGTCCCTGTTTGCAGATGATGTGAAGTTAATGAGAAGAATAAAATCAGTCGAGGATCAGGCAGGACTACAAAGAGACCTGGACAGGCTGCAAGCCTGGTCCAGTAACTGGCTCCTTGAATTTAACCCTGCCAAATGTAAAGTCATGAATATCGGGGAAGGGCAAAGAAGACCGCAGACAGAGTATAGTCTAGGTGGCCAAAGACTGCAAGCCTCACTCAAAGAAAAGATCTTGGGGTGAGTATAATACCGAGCACATCTCCTGAGGCACACATCAATCAGATAACTGCTGCAGCATACGGGCGGCTGGCAAACCTAAGAATAGCTTCCAATACCTCACTAAGGAATCATTCAAGACTCTGTATACCATATACGTCAGGCCCATACTGGAGTATGCAGCACCGGTTTGGAACCCACACCTGGTCAAGCACGTCAAGAAATTAGAGAAAGTGCAAAGGTTTGCAACAAGATTAGTCCCAGAGCTAAGGGATTGTCCTACGAAGAAAGGTTAAGGGAAATCGGCCTGACGACACTAGAGGACAGGAGGGTTAGGGAGACATGATAACGACATATAAAATACTGCGAGGAATAGATAAGGTGGACAGAGACAAGATGTTCCAGAGAGGGGACACAGAAACAAGGGGTCATAATTGGAAGTTGAAGACTCCTATGAGTCAAAGGGATGTTAGGAAGTATTTCTTCAGTCATAGAGTTGTCAGGAAGTGGAATAGCTTAGAAAGCGACATAGTGGAGGCAGGAACCATACATAGTTTTAAGACTAGGTTTGATAAAGCTCATGGAGCAGGGAGAGAGAGGACCTAGTAGCAATCAGTGAAGAGGCGGGGCCAGGAGCTATGACTCGACCCCTGCAACCACAAATAGGTGAGTACAAATAGGTGAGTACACACACACAATACTAGTAAGTGATTTCAAATCTTCAGAAGAGTTGTGTAGCCTTGCGACCCCCCCCCACTCCCTTTTTTCTCAAAGAACAACAAGGTAGTAAACGTGCACGCACACACTAACACACGTGTACACCAGTAAGTATTATAATAGTAAATATTAGTATACATTAACAAGGATTAGGGAGAAATATTTATATAATCTCTAAAAGAGTAGCGTAGCCTAGCGTGATAAAGTGACCCCCTCCCTTTGTTCTCAAAGAACAACAAGCTAGTAAACGAGCACGCACACATATACACACGTGTACACCAGTAAGTATTATAGTATTAAATATTAGTATATGTTAATGTGGAATAGGGTGTGAAATATTTCTATTATAATCAAAAGAGTAGCGTGGTCTAGCGTGTTAAAGTGACCCCCTCCCCTTTTTTCAAAGACTGAGACGCGCGCGAGCGCACACACACACACACACACACACACACACACACACACACACACACACTCACACACACACACACACTCATACACTCATACTCACATATTCACATACTCAGACAAATAACATATTAGATCATAAATCCCTCCCCTCCACCACACACCTATTTTTTTACACAAAGCTGAAGGAGCTAGAGCATCCTAACAGGATAAAAAATGGGATCTCAAAAGGGACGACGTAAAGGCAAGGGAATTGAGGATGGTTGGTCTGAAAAAGAAGAATGGGTAGAACGGCTCAAGAACAAAATGGATAAAGAATGGGAAAAAAGGATAAATGAGCTTTACAATAACATGTTAGAGAAGATATCTGCAGAGAGCAAAAAGTGGGAATCACGAGCTGTAGTAGCTGAGGCAAAGATACAAAGACTGGAGGAAGAAATGGATGTGCTGAAGCAAGATATAAAGATGAGGTCCGAAAGGAGTAAGGTGACTGAAATGGGAACATCAGTAGGCAGGGAGGGGACTGAAGGAGGGGATGGAGCTAAGTCTTTAGCAGATGTACTATCAGGTCATCAGAGTGTCCAGGAGATGATAAGGGAAACAACAGAGGAGATGCTTAAATCAGATCCAGAGATATTGAGAGAAAAGAAATGGGAAGAAGAGAGGGAGAGGTCAATAATTATTCATGGGCTTCAAGAGGCTGAAGGGAAGACCTATGATGAAAGAAAGCATTGGGAGGAAACAGAGATTAAGAGCATCATTGCAATAACAGGAGAGAAGGACATGTCTCAGGTAGAAAATTTTCACAGACTTGGGGGGGTATTCGAGGGAAAAAATCGACCAATCAAATTGACATTCAAGACGGAAGTGGTAAGGAACAGGATACTACAACAGAAACCAATGTTAAAAGAATCTCAGGAATATCAACAAGTGTACCTCAATCGAGACAGAACACGAAAAGAAAGGGAACAACTGAAAGTGAGAGTAAGACTAAATCAGTGGAAGGAAAGAGAGACAGGACAGGCAACGACAGACAGGAAAGAACAGCCTTTGGGGAACATCAAACACATATGCTTTTAGAAACCCCTCAACCCCTGTCACAACATATCAACCAAACACAATAACCACAAGCAAACCACATATCGTAGCCCCCACCCCCCTAAGCACTAATTTCACAATCACAGCAGCTTCCCATAATCTACCCTGCCTCCCACCTCCCCAGCCTGCACCTTCCTCTCCCATCTCCCAAAATACAGTAATGGAAAGGAAGCTAAAGGTATGGTACACCAATGCAGATGGAATAACAGATAAGAGTGAAGAGTGGCAAGAACGAATCACTGATGCATCACCTGACATCATAGCACTAACAAAGACAAACCTTACAGGGATGATAACAGATGCAATCTTTCCACCTGGATATCAGATCCTGAGGAAAGACAGAGAGAACAGAGGAGGGGGAGGAGTAGCGCTGCTCATCAAAAACCAGTGGAGTTTTGAAGAAGTGGGAGGAATGGACAGAAGAGAAACATAAGACTTCATTGTTGGAACACTTCAGACTGGGGGTCCAAAGGTGATGATAGCAGTGACTAGTGTCTCTGACTTGTATAGTATGTTAAGTAATGGAAAAGATCATCAGAAGAGTTGTGGAACATATTGAAATGTTGGGCTCATACATGACAATCAGCACGGCTTCAGAGATGGGAAATCCTGTGTCACAAATCTACTTGAGTTCTACGATAAGGTAACAGAAGTAAGACAGGAGAGAGAGGGATGGGTAGATTGCATCTTTTTGGACTGTAAGAAGGCTTTGGACACAGTACCACACAAGAGACTGGTGCAAAAATTAGAGGAGCAGGCAGGAATAATAGGGAAAGTACTGCAATGGATCAGGGAATACCTAACAGGAAGGAAACAACGAGTGTTGGTACGTGATGAAGTATCAGAGTGGGCGCATGTGTCGAGTGGGGTTCCACAAGGGTCAGTCCTAGGTCCGGTGCTGTTTCTTATATATGTGAATGACATGATGGAAGGAATAGATTCAGAAGTCACACTGTTCGCTGATGATGTGAAACTGATGAGGAGAATACAAGCGGACGAGGATCAGTTAAGATTACAAGGGATCTGGACAGACTACAAGTCTGGTCAAACAAATGGCTCCTGGAGTTTAACCCCAGTAAGTGTAAGGTCATGAAGATTGGGGAAGGACACAGAAGACCGCAGACGGCATACATGTTAGGGAATCAAAGGCTGCAAACGTCACTTAAAGAAAAGGATCTTGGAGTAAGCATTATAACGAACATGTATTCTGAGGCACACGTCAATCAAATAACTGCTGCAGCATATGGGCGATTGGCAAACCTGAGATTAGCGTTTAGACATCTGAGTAAGGAGTCATTCATGACATTGTACACCGTGTATGTCAGGCCAATACTGGAGTATGCAGCACCAGTATGGAACCCTCACCTAGTCAAACACGTCAAGAAATTGGAGAAAATGCAAAAATTTGCAACACGTTTAGTCCCGGAACTGAGAGGTATGTCTTTTGAGGAGAGGTTAAGGGAACTCAACCTGATGACACTAGAGGACAGGAGGGACAGGGGGGACATGATAACAACGTATAAAATACTAAGAGGAATTGACAACGTGGACAGGGCTCGAATGTTTCAGAGATGGGATACAGGAACAAGGGGCCGCAATTGGAAGCTGAAAACCCAGATGAGTCACAGGGATGTTAGAAGTATTTCTTTAGCCTTAGAGTTGTAAAGAAGTGGAATAATCTGGAGAGTGAAATAGTGGAAACAAGTTCCATACATAGCTTTAAGAAGAGGTATGATAAAGCTTATGGAGCAGGGAGAGAGTTAATTAGTATCGACCAGTGAAGAGGCGGGGCCAGGAGCTATGAATCGACCCCTGCAACCACATATAGGTGAGTACATATAGGTGAGTACATAGGCAGAATGGTTCAGAGTTGGGAAATAAGAACAGGAAAGCACATGTGGAAGTTGGAAACTCAGTTGAGTCATAGAGATGTTAGGAAGTATTTCTTCAGCCTTAGAGTTGTCAGGAAGTGGAACAATCTGGAGAGTGAAGTGGTGGAGGCGAGATCCATACATAGCTTAAAGAGGTACGACAAGGCTCTTGTAATCAGGAGAGTGGACCAAGTAGTGACCAGCGAGGAGGCTGGGCCTGGAGCTGTGACTCGACCCCTGCAACCATATATCCATATATAGATGAGTATGTGAGTACACATACACTCAAAGACACACCCACTCAGGAAAGGCACAAGAGAGAAAGGTCATTGAAATTGAGGAAAAAAAACATCAAAATTATAAAGACAGAACTAAGATCATGAAAAGAAGTAGGTGTGAGGAAGGAAGGTAGCAGATACAACACAACAGGTGGTGAGTCAGAAGGAAGGGATGGTAGCAGATACAACACAACAGGTGGAGAGTCAGAAGGAAGGGATGGTACCAGATACGACACAACAGGTGGTGAGTCAGAAGGAAGGGATGGTACCAGATACAACACAACAGGTGGTGAGTCAGAAGGAAGGGATGGTAGCAGATACAACACAACAGGTGGTGAGTCAGAAGGAAGGGATGGTAGCAGATACGACACAACAGGTGGTGAGTCAGAAGGAAGGGATGGTAGCAGATACAACACAACAGGTGGTGAGTCAGAAGGAAGGGATGGTAGCAGATACAACACAACAGGTGGTGAGTCAGAAGGAAGGGATGGTAGCAGATACAACACAACAGGTGGTGAGTCAGAAGGAAGGGATGGTACCAGATACAACACAACAGGTGGTGAGTCAGAAGGAAGGGATGGTACCAGATACAACACAACAGGTGGTGAGTCAGAAGGAAGGGATGGTAGCAGATACAACACAACAGGTGGTGAGTCAGAAGGAAGGGATGGTAGCAGATACAACACAACAGGTGGTGAGTCAGAAGGAAGGGATGGTAGCAGATACCACACAACAGGTGGTGAGTCAGAAGGAAGGATGGTACCAGATACAACACAACAGGTGGTGAGTCAGAAGGAAGGGATGGTACCAGATACAACACAACAGGTGGTGAGTCAGAAGGAAGGGATGGTAGCAGATACGACACAACAGGTGGAGAGTCAGAAGGAAGGGATGGTAGCAGATACAACACAACAGGTGGTGAGTCAGAAGGAAGGGATGGTAGCAGATACAACACAACAGGTGGTGAGTCAGAAGGAAGGGATGGTAGCAGATACCACACAACAGGTGGTGAGTCAGAAGGAAGGGATGGTAGCAGATACAACACAACAGGTGGTGAGTCAGAAGGAAGGGATGGTAGCAGATACAACACAACAGGTGGTGAGTCAGAAGGAAGGGATGGTACCAGATACAACACAACAGGTGGTGAGTCAGAAGGAAGGGATGGTACCAGATACAACACAACAGGTGGTGAGTCAGAAGGAAGGGATGGTACCAGATACAACACAACAGGTGGTGAGTCAGAAGGAAGGATGGTACCAGATACAACACAACAGGTGGTGAGTCAGAAGGAAGGGATGGTACCAGATACAACACAACAGGTGGTGAGTCAGAAGGAAGGAATGGTACCAGATACAACACAACAGGTGGAGAGTCAGAAGGAAGGGATGGTAGCAGATACAACACAACAGGTGGAGAGTCAGAAGGAAGGGATGGTACCAGATACAACACAACAGGTGGTGAGTCAGAAGGAAGGGATGGTACCAGATACAACACAACAGGTGGAGAGTCAGAAGGAAGGGATGGTACCAGATACAACACAACAGCTGGAGAGTCAGAAGAAAGGGATGGTACCAGATACAACACAACAGGTGGTGAGTCAGAAGGAAGGGATGGTACCAGATACAACACAACAGGTTGGTGAGTCAGAAGGAAGGAATGGTACCAGATACAACACAACAGGTGGTGAGTCAGAAGGAAGGGATGGTACCAGATACAACACAACAGGTGGTGAGTCAGAAGGAAGGGATGGTACCAGATACAACACAACAGGTGGTGAGTCAGAAGGAAGGGATGGTACCAGATACAACACAACAGGTGGTGAGTCAGAAGGAAGGAATGGTACCAGATACAACACAACAGGTGGAGAGTCAGAAGGAAGGGATGGTACCAGATAAAACACAACAGGTGGAGAGTCAGAAGGAAGGGATGGTACCAGATACAACACAACAGGTGGAGAGTCAGAAGGAAGGGATGGTACCAGATACAACACAACAGGTGGAGAGTCAGAAGGAAGGGATGGTACCAGATACAACACAACAGGTGGAGAGTCAGAAGAAGGGATGGTACCAGATACAACACAACAGGTGGAGAGTCAGAAGGAAGGGATGGTACCAGATACAACACAACAGGTGGAGAGTCAGAAGGAAGGGATGGTACCAGATACAACACAACAGGTGGAGAGTCAGAAGAAAGGGATGGTACCAGATAAAAACACAACAGGTGGAGAGTCAGAAGGAAGGATGGTACCAGATACAACACAACAGGTGGAGAGTCAGAAGGAAGGGATGGTACCAGATACAACACAACAGGTGGAGAGTCAGAAGGAAGGGAAGGTACCAGATACAACACAACAGGTGGAGTCAGAATGAAGGGAAGGTACCAGATACAACACAACAGGTGGTGAGTCAGAAGGAAGGGATGGTACCAGATACAACACAATAGGTGGTGAGTGAGAAGGAAGGTAAGGTACCAGATACAACACAACAGGTGGAGAGTCAGAAGGAAGGGAAGGTAGCAGATACAACACAACAGGTGGTGAGTCAGAAGGAAGGGAAGGTAGCAGATACAACACAACAGGTGGTGAGTCAGAAGGAAGGGATGGTACCAGATACAACACAACAGGTGGAGAGTCAGAAGGAAGGGATGGTACCAGATACAACACAACAGGTGGAGAGTCAGAAGGAAGGGATGGTACCAGATACAACACAACAGGTGGTGAGTCAGAAGGAGGGGCAGCAGGGGTAAGAAAGACATTTGCGGACATACTCTGAGGAATCCGGGAGGTGAATGATATGTACTTGTATATGTCGTGCCGAATAGATAAAACGTGCGATTTTGGCTTAAACAGCAACTCTCTTCTTGCCGAATAAGGCAAGCGAAAATTTGTGTTTGCAATAATTTCGCAAAAATCATTCTGAACCTAACGAAAAATATATTTCATTGTGTTTGCTTATTATTAAATCATTGTAAACTTATCTAAAATATATTTAGTTTGATTAGGCTAAATTAAATTGCGCTTGTTATAATAAGGTTAGGTAAGTTTTCTAAGGTTCTTTAGGTACAAAATTTTTAATTTTTACATTAACATAACTGAAAAAATATATCTTTAAACGTATAAGAGAATATTTTAGAAAGGACTTAATTTTAAATGAGTTCTTGCTAATTGACCAGTTGTACCTATTCCCGCGGCAGGCCAGGATTCGACCCTGCGACAAATTGTCCTGCCTCAAAAGACAACACAACGTACACAAGAACACAAGAAAGAAGGAACACTGCAGCAGACCTTCTGGCCCATGCGAGGCAGGTCCAAGTCTCCCACTGGCTTAAGCCAATGACCCAACAGGTCAGGTCGCATTCACTTAAGAAGGTGCATGGTATGAGACCTACTAGCACAAGATAGTCACGTACAACTCACACCCACCCACACCCACTCATGTATTTATCTAACCTATTTTTAGAACTACACAACGTCTTAGCATCTATGACGGTACTCGGGAGTTTGTTCCACTCATCCACAACTCTATTACCAAACCAGTGCTTTCCTATATCCTTCGTGAATCTGAACTTTTCCAACTTAAAACCATTGCTGCGAGTCCTGTCTTGGCTGGATATTTTTAGCACGCTATTTACATCCCTTTTATTTATTCCTGTTTTCCATTTATACTCCTCAATCTTATCCCCCCTAATTCTACGCCTTTCTAGAGAGTGCAGATTCAGGGCCCTCAGTCTATCCTCATATGGAAGATTTCTGTCCTCCGATTGAATTCCACTCAACAACCCCACATCATCAGCAAACAGGGACACCTACGAATCCACTCCCTCCGTCATGCCGTTCCCACACACCAGAAACAGCACCGGTCCCAGGACCGACCCTGTGGAACACCACTCGCCACAGGCGCCCACCCCGACACCCCGCCACGCACCACGACCCGCTGATGTCCTCTCGCCAGTCATTTTCCCATCCAGTGTAGTGCCCTCCCTGTTAGCCCTGCCCGGTCCTTCAGCTCTCCCACCAATCTCCTATGTGGAATTGTATCAAAATTCCCCCCACAGTCCAAGAAAACGCAATCAACCCAACCCTCTCCCTCCCGTCCCACTGCCGTCACCCCGTCACAGAACTACAGTAAGTTTCTGACACAGGATTTTCCGTCCCTGAAACCGTGCTGGTTGTCGTTGATAAGCTCTTTCCTTTCTAGGTACTCCACCACTTTTCTCCTGATAATCTTCTCCATGACTTTGCATACTATACATGCTTCGTGTCTGTCTCCTTGTTTAAAAACTTTGGACTATATTTGCTGTCTTCCATACCTCAGGTAGTCGCCCTGTTTCGATAGATGTGTTGAAGATTGTTGTTAGTGATACACATAGCTCCTCAGCTCCCTCTCTCAAGACCCATGGAGATATGTTATCCGGCCCCATCGCCTTTGAGGCATCTAGCTCGCTTAGCAGCCTCTTCACTTCTTCCTCTGTTGTATGTATTGTGTCCAACACTTGATAGTGTACCCTACCTCTCCGTCTTTCTGGAGGCTCTTCTGTCTCCTCTGTAAACACTTCTTTGAATTTCGTGTTGAGCTCCTCACATACTTCTTGGTCGTTTCTTGTGATCTCCCATCCATCCTTCCTCAGCCTGATCACTTGGTCCTTAACTGTTGTTTTCCTCCTGATGTGGCTGTACAACAGCTTCAGGTCAGATTTGGCTTTCGCATACTTGGTTTTGGCCTCTCTATACCTTTGAGTGAACCAAGGGCTCGTGCTGGCCTTCTAGTTATTGCTGTTTGCCTTGGGTACAAGCCTGTCCTCAGCTTCCCTGTATATTGTTGTCACATATTCCATCATCTCATTTACTGATTTTCCTGCCAGTTCTCTGTCCCACTGAACTTCTTGCAGGAAATTCCTCATTCCTGCGTAGTCCCTCTCTTGTAGTTTGGCTTCATTCGTCATGCCCTTCCTGCTTCCCTCTCCACTTGTAACTCTACTCTGTATTTGAAGCTCAGAACCAAGTGGGGCTCAGAACCCGAGGGGTCTTTCTTATGTGATGTCCTCAAAGTCTGCACTACTCAAGGTGAATACTAGGTCTTGCTCGTTCATCCTCCCCTCTCTCTCTCTGGTAGTGTCCCTTACGTGTTGGTACATGAGTTTTCCAGTACAACCTCCATCATCTTAGCCCTCCACGTTTCTGGGACCCCATGTGGCTCCAGGTTCTTCCAGTCGATTTCTTTGTGATTGAAGTCACCCACAATCAGCAGCTTTGCCCTGTTCGCATGTGTGTGTGTGTGTGTGTGCATGCTTGTGTGTGTTTGTGCAACACACACACACACACAAACAAACAAACAAGCACACTCACACACACAAACATACACAAACAAACACACACGCACACACACACACCTGTGTCACAAACCCATCTGAGCTCCATGACAAGGTGACAGCAGCAAGACAAGAGAGAGAGGGGTGGGCAGATTGCGCTTTCCCGGACTGCAAGGAGGCTTCTGACACAGCTCCACACAAGAGACCAGTGCACAAGGTGGAAGACCAGGCAGGCATAACACGGAAGGCACCGTAGTGGACCAGGGAATACCCGTCGGGAAGACATCAGCGAGCTACGGCACGCGACTAGGTGCCAGAGTGGGCGCCCGCGACGAGCAGGGCTCCACAGGGGCCAGCCTCAGGTCCGCCGTCGCCTCCGGTACATATGAACCACATGAAGAACAGAACAGACTCAGAAGCGTCCCCGCCCGCAGACGATGCGAAGTCGATGAGAAGAACTCAATCGGACGAGGACAAGACTGAACTACAACGGGATCCGGAGAGGCTGCAAGCCCGGTCCGGAAACCGGCTCCTGGAGTTCAACCCCACCAAGCGAAAAGTCATGAAGATTAATTAAGAGCAAAGAAGACCGCAAACGGAGCACAGTCCAGGGGGCCAGAGACCACAAACCACACCAAAGGAGATGGATCCCGGGGTGAGCACAACACCGAGCACATCTTCTGAGGCGCACATCAACCACCTTACCACTGAGCCAGCGATCCTACAAATATCACGCATCCAGCAGAGCTAGATGTTTTTCTCGTGATCCGAGGATACTCGTGGCAGTGGTATCTCAAGGATTAATTTCAGCCTCCTCCTGTTTGAATACCCGCCTCAACAAACAGTCTATATAGCAATGAAATCACGAAACAAGTTATTTTGAATCACTTGTGTCGTAGGGTCGAATCCTGGCCTGCCGCAGTTTGGTTAATGATTCAAAATCACTTATTTCGTGATTTCATTGCTATATAGACTGCTTGTTGAGGCGGGTATTCAAACAGAAGGAGGCTGAAATTAATCCTTGAGATACCACTGCCACGAGTGTCCTTGGATCACAAGAAAAACATCTAGCTCTGCACGAGAAAAACATCTGCTCTTCCAATGAGCCAGCGATCTTTGTAGGATCACTGGCTCAGTGGTAAGGTGATATGGTACGTTGTGTTGTCTCTTGAGGCGGGAAAATGTGTCTGAAATAGACTAACCTACGTGAAATTTTTCCTTAAGGGAGTAAATTCGTTCGGTAATGGCACTTGAGCAGACTTCAGGAGTGAAGTTTTTACGAAACTCGGGGGTCCCTGTATATATATATATATATATAAGATCACAGTAAACAGGTGATATCAAAATATGCAAGACAACCACTATGAAAAAATAGAGGAATTCCAAGTGTGTGTGTGTTAGTTAGTTACCATTTTGTCCTAGGCGCATGTCGATTAGACACTAGACCTGTTGTATGTGTGTGTACTCACCTAATTGTACTCACCTAATTGTGGTTGCAGGGGTCGAGACTCAGCTCCTGGCCCCGCCTCTTCGCTGTCTGCTACTGGGTCTCTGCTCTCCCTGCTCCATGAGCTTTATCATACCTTGTCTTAAAACTATGTATGGTTCCTGCCTCCACTATATCTTTCTCTAGTCCATTCCACTTCCTGACTACTCTGTGGCTGAAGAAATGTTTCCTAACATCCCTTTGACTCATCTGAGTCTTCAGCTTCCAGTTGTGTCCCCTTGTTTCTGTGTTCCCTCTCTGAAACAACCTGTCACTATCTACCTTGTCAATTCCCCGCAGTATTTTGTATGTCGTTATCATGTCTCCTCTGACCCTTCTTTCCTCCAGTGTTGTTAGTCCTATTTCCCTCAACCTTTCTTCATAAGACAGACCCCTGAGTTGTGGAACTAACCTTGTCGCAAACCTTTGTGTGTGTGTGTGTGTGTGTGTGTGTGTAAGGAAACACTGAATCGGGTCCTCCGTGCGTGAAGCGAGAGCTTTAGCCACCAGGACACCGGGGCTGTACTCACCTAATTGTGGTTGCAGGGGTCGAGACTCAGCTCCTGGCCCCGCCTCTTCGCTGTCTGCTACTGGGTCTGCTCTCCCTGCTCCATGAGCTTTATCATACATTGTCTTAAAACTATGTATGGTTCCCGTCTCCACTATATCGTTCGCTAGACTATTCCACTTCCTGACTACTCTATGGCTGAAGAAATGCTTCCTAACATCCCTTTGACTCATCTGAGTCTTCAGCTTCCAGTTGTGTCCCCTTGTTTCTGTGTTCCTTCTCTTGAAAATTCTGTCACTATCCACCTTGTCGATTCCCCGCAGTATTTTGTATGTCGTTATCATGTCTCCTCTAACCCTTCTGTCCTCCAGTGTTGTTAGTCCTATTTCCCTCAACCTTTCTTCATAGGACAGTCCCCTGAGTTGTTGAACTAGCCTTGTCGCAAACCTTTGCACTTTCTCTAATTTCTTGACGTGCTTGACAAGATGTTTCCCCCCACCAGGACCTCATATCAAGACGTTTCGGTCCATTTTGAACAAATATGAAAACGTTCCAGACTGGTGCTGCATACTCTAGTATGGGCCTGACGTACACGGTGTACAGTGTCTTGAACGATTCCTTGTTAAGGTAACGGAACGCTAATCTTAGGTTTGCCAGTCGCCCATATGCTGCCGCAGTTATCTGGTTGATGTGTGCCTCCGGAGACGTGATTGGCGTTTTACTCACCCCAAGGTCTTTCTCCTTTGACGAGGTTTGTAGCCTTTTCCACCTAGTCTGTACTCTGTCAGCGGTCTTCTTTACCCTTCTCCGATCTTCATGACTTTGCATTTGGTGGGATTAAATTCGAGAAGCCAGTTGCTAGACCAGATGCCAAGCTTGTCCAGGTCTCTTTGAAGTCCTGCTTGGTCCTCTTCCGATGTGATTCTCCTCATTAGTTTCACATCATCTGCGGCCGATGTGTTAATAAAAAAATAATATATTTTTTTTATTAACACATCGGCCGATTCCCACCAAGGCAGTGTGGCCCAAAAAAGAAAAACTTTCATCGTCATTCACTCCATCACTGTCTTGCCAGAGGGGTGCTTTACACTACAGTTATAAAACTGCAACATTAACACCCCTCCTTCAGAGTGCAGACACTGTACTTCCCATCTCCAGGACTCATGTCCGGCCTGCCGGTTTCCCTGAATCCCTTCATAAATGTTACTTTGCTCACACTCCAACAGCACGTCAAGTATTAAAAACCATTTGTCTCCATTCACTCCTATCAAATACGCTCACACATGCTTGCTGGAAGTCCAAGCCCCTCGCACACAAAACCTCCTTTACCCCCTCCCTCCAGCCTTTCCTAGGCCGACCCCTACCCCGCCTTCCCTCCACTACAGATTTATACACTCTCGAAGTCATTCTGTCTCGTTCCATTCTCTCTACATGTCCGAACCACCTCAACAACCCCTCCTCAGCTCTCTGAATAATAGTTTTGGTAATCCCGCACCTCCTCCTAATTTCCAAACTCCGAATTCTCTGCATTATATTCACACCACACATTGACCTCAGACATGACATCTCCACTGCCTCCAGCCATGCTTCACACCCATATAAGAGTGTTGGTATAACTATACTCTCATACATTCCCCTCTTTATATCCATAGACAAAGTTCTTTGTCTCCACATACTCCGAAGTGCTCCACTCACCCTTTTCCCCTCATCAATTCTGCTGACATGTCCACTCCCAAATATCTGAATACATTTACCTCCTCCATACTCTCTCCCTCCAATCTGATATCCAATATTTCATCACCTAATCTTTTTGTTATCCTCATCACCTTACTCTTTCCTATATTCACTTTCAATTTTCTTCTTTTACACACCCTACCAAATTCATCCACCAACCTCTGCAACTTCTCTTCAGAATCTCCCAAAAGCACAGTGTCATCAGCAAAAAGCAACTGTGACAACTCCCACTTTGTATTTGCTTCTTCATCTTTTAGCCCAACACCTCTTGCCAAGACCCTCGCATTCATTTCTCTTACAACCCCATCTATAAATATATTGAACAACCACGGTGACATCACACATCCTTGTCTAAGGCCCACTTTTACTGGGAAATAGTTCCCCTCCCTCCTACACACTCTAACCTGAGCCTCACTATCCTCATAAAAACTCTTCACTGCTTTCAGTAACCTACCTCCTATTCCATACACCTGCAACATCTGCCACATTGCCACCCTATCCACCCTATCATACGCCTTTTCCAAATCCATAAATGCCACAAAAACCTCTTTACCCTTATCCAAATACTGTTCACCTATATGTTTCACTGTAAACACTTGGTCTACACACCCCCTACCTTTCCTAAAGCCCCCTTGTTCATCTGCTATCCTGATTTCTGTCTTACTCTTAATTCTTTCAATAATAACTCTGCCATACACTTTACCAGGTACACTCAACAGACTTATTCCCCTATAATTTTTGCACTCTCTTTTGTCCCCTTTGCCTTTATACAAAGGAACTATGCAGGCTCTCTGCCAATCCCTAGGTACCTTACCCTCTTCCACACATTTATTAAATAATAGCACCAACCACTCCAAAACTATATCCCCACCTGCTTTTAACATTTCTATCTTTATCCCATCAATCCCAGCTGCCTTACCCCCTTTCATTCTACCCACTGCCTCACGAACTTCTCCCACACTCACAACTGGCTCTTCCACACTCCTACAAGATGTTATTCCTCCTTGCCCTATACACGAAATCACAGCTTTCCTGTCTTCATCAACATTTAACAACTCCTCAAAATATTCCCTCCATCTTCCCGATACCTCTAACTCTTCATTTAATAACTCTCCTCTCCTATTTTTAACTGTCAAATCCATTTGTTCCCTAGGCTTCCTCAACTTATTAATCTCACTCCAAAACGTTTTCTTATTTTCAACAAAATTTGTTGATAACATCTCACCCACTTTCTCCAAGTGTTGCATATGTGTCTAATTTAACAACTTGTCGGTTCTTTGAACCATTCATCTACTTCCTGAGTTCTTGCCACTCCTCAACTTTCTTCCAGAACTCTTGTCACTCCTCAACTTTCTTCCAGAACTCTTACCACTCCTCAACTTTCTTCCAGAACTCTTACCACTCCTCAACGTTCTTCCAGAACTCTTACCACTCCTCAACGTTCTTCCAGAACTCTTACCACTCCTCAACTTTCTTCCAGAACTCTTGCCACTCCTCAACTTTCTTCCAGAACTCTTACCACTCCTCAACTTTCTTCCAGAACTCTTACCACTCTCAACTTTCTTCCAGAACTCTTACCACTCCTCAACTTTCTTCCAGAACTCTTACCACTCCTCAACTTTCTTCCAGAACTCTTACCACTCCTCAACTTTCTTCCAGAACTCTTACCACTCCTTAACTTTCTTCCAGAACTCTTACCACTCCTCAACTTTCTTCCAGAACTCTTACCACTTCTCAACGTTCTTCCAGAACTCTTACCACTCCTCAACTTTCTTCCAGAACTCTTACCACTCTTCAACTTTCTTCCAGAACTCTTACCACTCCTCAACTTTCTTCCAGAACTCTTACCACTCCTCAACTTTCTTCCAGAACTCTTACCACTCCTCAACTTTCTTCCAGAACTCTTACCACTCCTCAACTTTCTTCCAGAACTCTTACCACTCCTCAACTTTCTTCCAGAACTCTTACCACTTCTCAAATGCTTTATTTCTAAAAAAAATCTTTTGGATTCCTTTTTTAAGTTACAACTTTTAAGAAAATTTTACCAACTGAAAAATAGTTACGTTGCCAGTTATTCATAATTTTTTAACAGCTAGGAACATCAGGATGTTCAGTTACGACGCAAATACACCTTAAACATTAAGTATTCTTAATGGTATAAACATAAACACTGAAGAAACATGTATGGTGAGCTACACCATACATGTTAACACTTAAACATCGCAGTACATTACAATACAACATTAATTTGATGTTTGCAACATTAACATCGAATGTAGACATTTAGTAATCAGGCAGAGACTCGAGTCTGGAGGCAAGTACACTGACGAGTGGGAGGCACTGACATTGGTGACTGAGTGGGAGGCTGACATCACTGACGAGTGGGAGGTGCACTGACGAGTGGGAGGTCGCGACTGACGACGGTGGGAGGGCACTGACAGTGGAGGGCTGACGAGGAGGTGCACTGACGAGTGGGAGGTGCACTGAGTGGGAGGTGCACTGACAGGGAGGTGCTGACGAGTGGGAGGTGCACTGACGAGTGGGAGGTGCACTGACGAGTGGGAGGTGCACTGACGAGTGGGAGGTGCACTGACGAGTGGGAGGTGCACTGACGAGTGGGAGGTGCACTGACGAGTGGGAGGTGCACTGACGAGTGGGCAACACCACCATATTAGTTTTTCATATCATGGGATCGAATATCCCAGCTGCTGGTTTTTATTTTCATCCCATAACGTTTATAGTGTGTGTGGGGGGCGGGGGCATAATCTTTTATGATAGTCTAGAATATGTTAGGTAAATGATGGTCTAGAATATGTTAGGTAAGTGAAAATTTGAGATTAAAGATAAATTTGTTAAATTGTTTAAAAACGGTTTCTAGAACTTTGTCTTCCATAAGATAATTCATGAGTGTCTTCTTTACCTTACCCACAAGTGTCCCAAAACTTGTCACTTTTCACAAATTTCACAATGGATGTCTTCAAAATGGCGAGAACCAACATTCTCCATCAGAATATTGAAATATATAAAGTTTCTGAAGTCTCGAACATTGAGGAAGTCTGATTTTTTGTGCCGCCAACTTCTCTATTTTATTTTGAGAAGATAATATATGAATGAATACAAATTTGTGCATATATGTGTGTGTTTGTGATTACATTCATATTAGTGTAAGAGGTGATGAGTGTGTTTTATACGTATGTGTGTGTGTGGGCAAAGTGCGTTGCTTTGTGCGTGTATGACTGATGGTGAATCCGCTGCTGCCTTTGTGGAAATGTGCAAATGATCGTGAAAATAAGAGTGTGTGTAAGTTTATTTAGGCACAAGTACACATATATTGTTACACAAATTATCATACACAGTAACATATGCGTAAATTACCCAGGATAACCTATAAACACCAGACAAAGTGATTTATTTTCATTGTGGGCGGCGCTTGTAACCCACTGCGCGTCTTGCAAATATATAAGATTAATAACCAAATGAAAATAAAAAGTTCGATACTTATTACAGTTCTCGTGGAGGTGGACAAACAGATTAACAAACCAGCACCCACAAACACACAATAAAACATTCACAAACACACTTAAATTGTTATTTATTAAAAAATCTTATATTTAATGTGCATAAATTGTATAATATAAATAGAACTCCCAAAATTTTATTGAGTGGCCTCACCTTGGTGGGGGAACTGGACGGTAGCTTGGCTGCGTCTAGCTGGTGTACGGTCGTGGCTGTCTTGGTGGGTGTAATTACTGGACGCAGTTTTCTGTGTGTCACCTCCAGTAATTCCACCCACCTGGACAGTCTCTACCGTAGACCAGCTAGACAAGGCCTCGTTCTCGTCTAGCTAGATCACTGGGGGTGGCTGAGCTGACTTCGGGATACATAACCTGGGGAAAGCTGAGACTGGTATATAACCTAAGGGAAGTGAGGAAGGGGAGACATCCGGGGGCCCACGGATGGATTCCTGGACACATGGACCTGGGAAAGGCGAGGATACCTTGGGAAAGTGGGGAAGGGAGAATATCTGAGGCGGACAGATGGACTCCTGGACACATGGACTTGGGAAAGACGAGGATACTGGATGATTAGGCAGACCTTGGGGAAGTGGGGAAGGGAGAATATCTGAGGCGGACAGATGGACTCCTGGACACATGGACTTGGGAAAGATGAGGATACTGGTTGATTAGTGAGGAAGGGGAGACATCCGGGGCCCACGGATGGATTCCTGGACACATGGACCTGGGAAAGGCGAGGATACCTTGGGAAAGTGGGGAAGGGAGAATATCTGAGGCGGACAGATGGACTCCTGGACACATGGACTTGGGAAAGACGAGGTTGATTAGGCAGACCTTGGGGAAGTGAGGAAGGGAGAATATCTGAGGGGACACAGATGGACTCCTGGACACATGGACCTGGGAAAGGCGAGGATACCTTGGGAATGTGGGGAAGGGAGACTGGTATATAACCTAAGGGAAGTGAGGAAGGGGAGACATCCGGGGGCCCACGGATAGATTCCTGGACACATGGACCTGGGAAAGGCGAGGATACCTTGGGAAAGTGGGGAAGGGAGAATATCTGAGGCGGACAGATGGGCTCCTGGACACATGGACTTGGGAAAGACGAGGATACTGGTTGATTAGGCAGACCTTGGGGAAGTGAGGAAGGGAGAATATCTGAGGGGACACAGATGGACTCCTGGACACATGGACCTGGGAAAGGCGAGGATACCTTGGGAATGTGGGGAAGGGAGACTGGTATATAACCTAAGGGAAGTGAGGAAGGGGAGACATCCGGGGGCCCACGGATGGATTCCTGGACACATGGACCTGGGAAAGGCGAGGATACCTTGGGAAAGTGGGGAAGGGAGAATATTTGAGGCGGACTGATGGACTCCTGGACACATGGACTTGGGAAAGACGAGGATACTGGTTGATGAAGCAGACCTTGGGGAAGTGGGGAAGGGAAAATATCTAAGGGGACACAGATGGACTCCTGGACACATGGATCTGGGAAAGGCGAGGATACCTTGGGAAAGTGGGGAAGGGAGAATATCGGAGGCGGACAGATGGACTCCTAGACACTTGGACTTGGGAAAGACGAGGATACTGGTTGATGAGGCCTTGGGGAAATGAGAATATCTGAGGGGACACAGATGGACTCCTGGACACATGGAACTGGGGGGAAACATTAAAAGCACAGTAGAAATGTGTGTGTGTGGCTTCCATGTGGCATGGTCTGGTAACTCTGAGGCTGACAGTAGTCGCAAATAGTTAAATAATGACAATTTCAATTTCTTATAAAGAGCCCAACTGATATATGATTATTTACCATTTAGCATTTCTGGCAGCTCACTACACTTATATTTTCTGATAACAGATGATCTCCTTCACCCAAGATACCTCATATCAAAACTTTCTTATTTTACAGAATCTGTATCAGATCAGATGTTAGGTATAACTTAATTCCAATTACTTCTGTCTAGAGAGTTGAGGCAAAGTTTGAATACCAGAAGGATGTCACTCATCTGTCCCTCACCTTGTATCTGTCACTCATCTGTCCCTCACCTTGTATCTGTCACTCATCTGTCCCTCACCTTGTATCTGTCACTCATCTGTCCCTCACCTTGTATCTGTCACTCATCTGTCCCTCACCTTGTATCTGTCACTCATCTGTCCCTCACCTTGTATCTGTCACTCATCATCTGTCCCTCACCTTGTATCTGTCACTCATCTGTCTCTCACCTTGTATCTGTCACTCATCATCTGTCCCTCACCTTGTATCTGTCACTTCATCTGTCCCTCACCTTGTATCTGTCACTCATCTGTCCCTCACCTTGTATCTGTCACTCATACTGTCCCTCACCTTGTATCTGTCACTCATCATCTGTCCCTCACCTTGTATCTGTACTCATCTGTCTCTCACCTTGTATCTGTCATCATCATCTGTCCCTCACCTTGTATCTGTCACTCATCTGTCCCTCACCTTGTATCTGTCACTCATCTGTCCCTCACCTTGTATCTGTCACTCATCTGTCCCTCACCTTGTATCTGTCACTCATCTGTCCCTCACCTTGTATCTGTCACTCATCTGTCCCTCACCTTGTATCTGTCACTCATCTGTCCCTCACCTTGTATCTGTCACTCATCTGTCCCTCACCTTGTATCTGTCACTCATCATCTGTCCCTCACCTTGTATCTGTCACTCATCTGTCCCTCACCTTGTATCTGTCACTCATCTGTCCCTCACCTTGTATCTGTCACTCATCTGTCCCTCACCTTGTATCTGTCACTCATCTGTCCCTCACCTTGTATCTGTCACTCATCTGTCCCTCACCTTGTATCTGTCACTAATCTGTCCTTCACCTTGTATCTGTCACTCATCTGTCCCTCACCTTGTATCTGTCACTCATCTGTCCCTCACCTTGTATCTGGCACTCATCTGTCCCTCACCTTGTATCTGTATGTCTTACTGTCACTCATCTGTCCTCACTTTTTATCTGTCACTCATCTGTCCTCACCTTGTATCATGTCACTATCTGTCCTTCACCTTTATTGTCACTCATCTGTCCCTCACCTTGTATCTGTCACTCATCTGTCCTTCACCGTATTGTCACTAATGTCTCACCTTGTATATTCACTCATACTCCCTCATTGTAATCTGTCACTACATCATTGAGTCTGTACTCGGTTTAAAGATATCTTATTTCAATTTGAGATATTTTATTTTAATTTTAATCAGCAAATAAGATGGTATTACAAAAATTAATTTGTATAAAGGACTTTCGGATACTAATAAAATCTCAAATTTCAAATATTTAATAATATATTATTATTAATATAAAACTAATCTTATAACATAAGTCTGTGTAAACAGCTTTACATTTATAACAACTTTTAAAAGGTAATAAAAATAGCACAAGTAAAAAATCATATACTCCATGCTAGTGTCATGTGGCTGCCGTCTTCAAGTGTCACGCAGGACACTACCACACCTTGTCATGATACTCCTTCTCCACCGTGTCCTCAGACACCCTTATCTCTGTCTTATGGCACGCCTACGGGGTTCCACGACACCCGTTCTCTGTGCCATAAGACACCTTCACTGTGTCACACGACACCTTCTCTGTGTCTCATGACACGTCCCTGTATCATGAACTCAATCTCTAGTAAAGCCTGTGTACCGCGTCTTGACAACACCAAATACACGACTCTTAACTTGTGTCGTGCCACCAGATGTCACTACACCCTGAACATTAAGTGAGTCACCTGACACATTTATCACAACACCTGAAAGCTCTCCGGATACACACAACTCCGGGTACACAACTGGCAAACCCACACAAACCCGGGGGAAAAAATTAAAAACAAAAACCTGGGTAAACACAAACCCTCCCCCCGGGAAAACAAACCCAAAACTCCGGGTAAACACAAACCCTCCCCGGGGAAACAAAACTCCGGGCCCCAAACACAAACCCT
>WNWK01030796.1:0-23226 GCA_009830355.1 Cherax destructor
ATTCTGGAAACGTTTGCCAGCCAGTGACTTCCTCAGTCAAATAAAAGAAGAATGGTGCAAGATGAGTAGTAGTTTGAGGTAATCACCCTTAGCCTGTCGTCGATATGTTCAAGTCAATCTTGATAAAGGTACTTTCCCCAAGACTGAACACATCGACCCCAGGCTGGGGGACCTCCTCAAACTCCTCTTCCCACCGTTCTTCTCTGTACTATAAAGCTGCTGGCTGGCGTTTCAAAAAAATCAAGTGATGCACAAATGCCATTTATCTCTTGTCTGTTTTCTAAATCATTTACACAAATTAAAACCTTGTCTACAATGAATTTGCTTTCCCCTGGATAGACACAGAACTACGGGAGGCGGTAAAAACTACGACTGAAGAGTACAAATGAGGAAGCATCATTAAATAAAGAGGATATAAATAAAGTGCTGAAAACAACCAAGACGGAAAGCGAAATAATGGTTTCAATTTGGACACATTTGAATATAAAAATACAGAGGACAATAGTTTGGGGAAAAAAAACCCCCAAATAACGTCATTCAAGCTTTAGCTTTAGGGGTTTATAAAAGGCTGGACGGCTATCAGTGTAAAAGTAATTTGGACCTGCCAACCACAGTTCTCCATTATATTATGGACCACTAGGTCTACTGCAGTCCTCCTTAAATTATGGACCACTAGGCCTACTGCAGTTTTCCCTTTTTATATTATGGACCACTAGGCCTACTGCAGTTTTCCATTATATTATGGACCACTAGGCCTACTGCAATCTTCCATTATATTATGGACCACTAGGCCTACTGCAATCTTCTATTATATTATGGACCATTAGGCCTACTGCAATCTTCCATTATTTATGGACCATTAGGCCCTGCAATCTTCCATTATATTATGGACCATTAGGCCTACTGCAATCTTCCAATATTATGGACCACTAGGTCTACTGCAGTCATTTTTTTTTCCCAAGTTTGCTGAGATTAAAGTATAAAAAGTCTTACATAATTCGTGTCAAAGAATATGATATATATATATATATATATATATATATATATATATATATATTATATATATATATAAAAAACAGTCAACGTGCTTCCTTAAATGTTTTTGCCCACGCTTCCCAGAGAAGTAATGACAATGTTTGTGTGTTGAACTGCATATACAAACTTGCACTCACAGCACTAGCTAGTATTGTTCGGTCAACAAGTCTGGTATGTCGTCGTCTGATCAGATACCAGAAAGTGTGTTTTTGCCTCTGAATCTCTGCGCATGAATAATTTGAATACTGACATTAAACAAATTTTCAAAAAAGCAGCGCAGATTACTGCTGTATCAGTGAAAAATACATGATATCAGCATGTAACCTAAATGAAATATTTTTTTATATTATACACCATGCTTTTATATGAAATTTAGTAATTTAAATACTGATGTATACTAGGCTCCCCTAATATTTGAAACAATCCCATTTGTTTAATCAGATGCTCTGCAAATCCCCCTCAAAAATTTAATTTAATTACATTTATTTGCTTCCAGTGCAGGCCTAATTAAAGAATATTAACATGATGCCATTAATAACGGCAATTACATGTGCCTCATGGTCCCTTCCGGCCTCATCTTTACCTCTCAGTCTGTGATCTTGTTGAGGTTCTGGGGGAGATGTTGGTATGCCTGCCTTTCAAAGATGGTTTCAAGACTAAAGTCTTCAAAACTGCCCTTGGGAAATTCCCGCAGGCAATGCGTGATCACCTTCCTGGATGTTTACAATGGACTGCGTGCTGTATCACCGATGCCATGTGATTAGGCTATCAACAAGGAGGTGTAGTCTTGGAACGGGGCCGGGGGGGGTGACCCCCTCATGGAGCAGGAAGGGGAAAGTGACTTAAAGGCGACCAGTGAAAAAGGCGGGGCCAGGAGCTATGAATCGACCCCTGCAACCACATATAGTTGAGTACACAATCACAATATGGGATCAACTGTGAAGATTACCAAAGGAAATTAGGTCCCCACAAGGATCAGTTTTAGAGCCACTTCTAATACATTTAGTTTTGTTTTCCTGGTCGTGGCCCCGGGTCGCGGGGCGTTGACCCCCGGAAAAACCCCCCCAGGCGAAGATGACGTAGTTTGGTAATATACACTCTGGTTTCCGCGAGGCGGCAACAAACACTGCACTGTGTCTACTTTAATGTGTGTATTTACCCGTTTAAAAACTCCCTATGAAAATTATATTGAAATCTATATGATTATTCACTATTATTCTAAAATTATGAAGTTTTAGCCAGAAAATTAAGATTCATGTATTTAATTAAGTAATATAATTTAGTATAATTTCTTTTATAATTTTTTTAATTTCATTCCCCGTGTTTTTGGGACAAGCCTTGCTGACATGATAATTCCTAAGTAAAAAGTAACTTCACCCTTTTTTGAAAAAAAACCTCCAAGCTGTTAGCTACTCAACCCATAGTAGAATGCCTGAACATATTCTCTTCGCTCTACTGAAGTCTCCCAACCCAGGTCGACAGATTATATTACTTTATGAAAAAAAAACAATCCAGTGTAATAGCTTTTAAAGGGGGGTCACATCCCCCCCACTATGTGACTTATGTAAAATATGATGTACTCGGTTTGGTTTAATTAGGTACCCCCCAAAGTACCCTTGAGTGACTCCCAAAGGGTTTTTTGGCATATAACTTGAAAACCCTCATCGGATCAGCTTCAAATTTTCAATAATAGTTTTACTGTAGCTAGGGAAGGTTCGTGCAACTTGTTAAAATTAGACATGTGCAACACTTGGGTATTTTTTATTATGGAAATTTTTCCCCACACAGTGGCCATCCCCCCAATACAAAGGGGAATGATTGAAGATCAGGCGTTTAAGATAATCAGTCCCCAGCCAGGCTAAAGGGGGACTGAATACCTCAAACTTTTTGGGGGATCGTAAACCATTCTTCTTTGTTTAAACTGATAACCCACTGTGGGCGAAACTTTCCCTAAAAAAGATACCCAAGTGTTGTACATGTTTCTAATTTATCAACCTGTCTTTCTCTGAATCATTCATCTACATTCGTGTAACTATCAGCATGTTGTGGTGCTCTCCCCAGTTTTTATATATGTATATACATTGTATATACTTCCGTGGAAATAAATGGTATAAAATACCGACACAATGGAAAAAAAAAAAACAAACAGATCTGTTTGTGACTTGAAAAAACCCACAGTGGGGACGAAAAGTGGTCAAAAAAAAGGTTACTTATACTGCTTATGTGTTCTTTTTTCCATATATTTCCCTCTTAATTTCCGCGTCATAACTGTGAAAGCCTATTCTGACGAACTTTCAAACTGTCAACGCCAGCATATCCTACTTAGGGGGAAGTCGGGACAAGATTTTTTAATACACTCTCTTCTTAACAAATTACTAAGGTAACGTGAGAAGTTCCTAAAAAGGGGGCAACCGGACTTTGGTGCATATGTTGGACTGTGTGCACATAGTACCAACAGCCTGGTTGATCTGCCATCCGCCGGCAGGAGGCGGGAAACAACAAAACCGTCTCACGCAAACTTCAAATCACTCCAGGAAGTTTTTACCAAGTCGCTAATTTTAAAATGGTGTTGTATTTCTGTGAATTAAACTGAGAATTCCTTTGTGAAGCTCTTTAATTTTTAATGGTTGATACATCTTAAGGAAAGAATGGATTCAGGTAATATCTAGAAATGCATCTTCGAGCGGCTTCAAACTTTCAGTGGAGGGAGGCTTTGCTCAATGGAAGATTTGAATTGATTTTGCCCTATGTAATTAATTATTTGCGGATATTATTAAACATTATTTGTAATGCAATAAGTGGAGAATGGCTCTTCAATAAGGCTTTATCTAAATTAAGAAATTTTATGGATTGATCTTGGGTTGTGAATTTTACTGAAGAAATTATGAAAACTGAAATATTTGATTTTTATGAGAATCTGTGAATGCCTTATCTGACTGTCTTCAAACCTCCCACACTGATGTGTGTTACTTAGAAAAAATTTGTTATTGAACTGTGTAAGCGCCAATATGAACAAATTTTCTTCAGCTCAGATTTATTTTGGGAGCTCATAAGGTTTTATAAATTCCCATTTCTAAAAATAAACATTTTTCCTTATATAAGACACTTCGAAATTAAATTTAATTAAGGAATGAATTCCATAGCCGGTAATATACTCGGATAAGTGTTCCCCGCCCCAAAGGGAAAGCTTTGCTTATACCCTTTTTTTTTTTTCTGGGGGGAAGGTTTAAGGGGGAAAAAAACTTCTAAGAGTGAAAATAATGGGGACAGGAAAATCTTGAATAGGACAGAGCAGCGAAAAAGGTTGTGGGTAGACAGGGGGGGAAAACAAAAGAAAAAATAGGTAATAGTGGCGTGACCACTTCGGATGGATTTTAAAATCAGAAATTCCTACACAGATGTAATATACGTTCTAAAATATTTTTTTCAAAAACAATTTAAAAAAAAAAAAAAAAAAAGGAACTTTTTTTTGTGACAAGTTTGTGGTCTTACAGCTTAAAACTTTTCAGAGCTAGTGATCTCTACCTAGAGGATTGTTCATAGAACTATTAAACCCCTGTTGGGCCCTCTGATGAATTTTAAATAGATATTCGTGCTTTAGAGTTCCGTGGGCTCACCAATCTCTTCTAACTGGCTTCAGACATTCAACACAGGCTGAATGGAGGTTGATACTGTTACTGAGTGTGTAGGCACAAACATACAAATATTTCTAACAAGGTTTAAGCGTCTTTTTTAAATTTGTTGTGTGGGGTAAATTTGCCAGTTATATTAAAGACTTTGGGTTTTTTAGTGAAAAAATTGAAGAAACTCTCTTCTTATTCTCATCAACTTTTAAATGTTGTAATCGTGTACCTTAGAGATTTCGGACTTTTATATGCCAATTTGTCAATTTTATTGAAGAAATTGGAACATTTAACACTAGTTTTAATGATATAATTTGTAAATGCCTCAGTTGATCAGCAACTTCTGACTGTCTTCAGACTTAATGGTGTACTGATCACTGCGATAACCCCCGACTGCCTCTCCTGTCTAGCTTTGAAGTTTAAGAGCTGGTGTTTCTTAATGACAAGTTAGAATTGATTTTGGGCAGTGTGGGGCAAATTTTTTAATATTCATTGAAGTAACTGAGATATTATTTTCAATATTTTTTAAAAAAAGGGGCCTCTTCTGATTAACTTTAATTCTTTAATGCTAGCATCTAACTGCAATAGAAACTTATGCCTATACTCCGTACTATTCCTTTCATGTGTATATAAGTACAGGAAGGGGGGATACTGTATTCTCGGATTCAGCTGCGACCGAAACATCTAGGAATTATGATAGCAGCTTAAAAGGGGACTTCAGCTAGAGCACACCACAGCCATGCTGGTGTGAGATTGTCTGTACAAGCCTGCATTTCTGGTCCAGTGGGCTCCATGCTTACCTTCCTATGGCGTATAGAAATATCCATATTTGGGGTTAATCTTGACAGACCGGTATGGATCTGTGGATAACACACTGGCCTAAGAATTTTAGAACTTGCTTGCCATAGGTTCGAGCTCCACCAATTCTGCAAAAGTTCTCTTTAGTTGTAGTTATTGCTTCTGTTTTTCCCGGGGGTTTATCCTACACATACCCCTGTGATCTAACTATGATGGCGTGCAGATTAGGAAGAGGACAGAGCCAATCTGCTGGCTTGCTTTGTCTTCTTTACCGTGTCCTGACTGCAGGGCCCGGTCGAGCAGTGGCTACTGGAGTTAGAACCAAATGTGGATTTGTGGCTAATACTCTGTGCTCACCTGAAGAAACATGGGGAAAAAATGATTCGATTTTTGGGAAATAAAAAATACGAGGACGGAAGGAACTTGAGAGAGAGGCAGCATAAAATAAAGAATTTTTAAAATCAACAATAAAAAAGAACAGTTCTCTAAGTCCGAGGAAAGACTAACATACTCACGTGAAACTCGTGCAAATTTAAACGTCTCCTGTTTTTTTTTTGCCATCATGTTGCCTTTTTTGCCATTGTCACATTGGCTGTTAAATATACATTGTTCTAGATTCATGTAACCAACTCAAACAAACTGAAACGGAGATAATAATAATTGTAAGTTTTTATAAACTTGAAGATGCTGATGGTGAAGTCGCATTAAAAAAAACAAAGGAGAAAATAGAGAAACGTAAATGTGGATGTGGGAGCGTGATGCTCACCTGGGCCAACGTACCAAGGCAACACATGATGTGGGAGCGTGATGCTCTCCTGGGCCAGCGTACCAAAGGGAACACATGATGTGGGAGCGTGATGCTCACCTGGGCCAGCGTACCAGGGCAACACATGATGTGGGAGCGTGATGCTCACCTGGGCCAGCGTACCAGGGCAACACATGATGTGGGAGCGTGATGCTCACCTGGTCCAGCTCCAAGGCAACACATGATGTGGGGGCGTGATGCTCACCTGGGCCAACCCAAAGGGAAACATGATGTGGGAGCGTGATGCTCACCTGGGCCAGCGTACCAGGGCAAAACATGATGTGGGAGCGTGATGCTCATCTGGACCAGCGTAAAGGGGACACATGATGTGGGAGCGTGATGCTCACCTGGGCCAGCGTACCAAGGGGAACACATGATGTGGGAGCGTGATGCTCACCTGGGCCCCGCGTACCAAGGCAACACATGATGTGGGAGCGTGATGCTCACCTGGGCCAGCGTCCAGGGCAGCATGATGTGGGAGCGTGATGCTCACCTGGGTCAGCGTATCAAGGCAAACACATGATGTGGGAGCGTGATGCTTTTACCTGGGCCAGCGTACCAAGGCAAACACATGATGTGGGGCGTGATGCTCACCTGGGCCAGCGGACCAAGGCAACACATGATGTGGGAGCGTGATGCTCACCTGGGCCAGCGTGCCAGGGCAACACATGATGTGGGAGCGTGATGCTCACCTGGGCCAGCGTACCAGGGGGAACACATGATGTGGGGGCGTGATGCTCACCTGGGGCCCGCGTACCAGGGGAACATGTTGGGAGCGTGATGCTCACCTGGGCCAGCGTACCAGGGCAGCAAAGATGTGGGAGCGTGATGCTCCCCGGGCCCCGCGTACCAGGGCAAACCCTGATGTGGGAGCGTGATGCTCACCTGGGATAGCGTACCAGGGCCACCTGATGTGGGAGCGTGATGTCACCTGGGCCAGCGTACCAAAGGGAACACATGATGTGGGAGCGTGATGCTCACCCTGGGCCAGCGTACCAAGGCACACATGATGTGGGAGCGTGATGCCACCCTGGGCCAGCGTACCAAGGCAACACATGATGTGGGAGCGTGATGCTCACCTGGGCCAGCGTACCAAGGCAACACATGATGTGGGGGCGTGATGCTCACCTGGGCCAGCGTACCAAGGCAACACATGATGGGGAGCGTGATGATCAGTTGGGCCAGCGTACCAGTGCAACATGATGTGGGAGCGTGATGCTCACCCGGGCCAGCG
This sequence comes from Cherax destructor, assembly GCA_009830355.1. Lineage (NCBI taxonomy): Eukaryota > Metazoa > Arthropoda > Malacostraca > Decapoda > Parastacidae > Cherax > Cherax destructor. Next base: position 7,496 of record WNWK01030796.1, read on the forward strand.
TACCAGTGCAACATGATGTGGGAGCGTGATGCTCACCTGGCCCAGCGTACCAAGGCAACACATGATTTGGAGCGTGAGGATCACCTGGGCCCCGCGTACCAAAAGGGAACATGATGTGGGAGCGTGATGCTCACCTGGGCCAGCGTATCAAGGCAACACATGATGTGGGAGCGTGATGCTCACCTGGTCCAGCGTACCCCAAAGGGAACACATGATGTGGGAGCGTGATGCTCACCTGGGCCAGCACCAAAAAGGGAAACATGATGTGGGAGCGTGATGCTCACCTGGGCCAGCGTACCAGGGCGCACATGATGTGGGAGCGTGATGCTCATCTGGACCAGCGTACCAGGGCAACACATGATGTGGGAGCGTGATGCTCACCTGGGCCAGCGTACCAGGGCAACACATGATGTGGGAGCGTGATGCTCACCTGGGCCAGCTCTACGGCAACACATGATGTGGGAGCGTGATGCTCACCTGGGCCAGCGTACCAGGGCAGCACATGAGTGTGGGAGCGTGATGGTCACCTGGGCCAGCGGACCAAGGCAACACATGATGTGGGAGCGTGATGCTCACCTGGGCCAGCGTGCCAGGGCAACACATGATGTGGGGGTGATGCTCACCTGGGCCAGCGTACCAGGGTAACACATGATGTGGGAGCGTGATGTCACCTGGGCCAGCGTACCACGGCAACCGATGTGGGAGCGTGATGCTCACCTGGGCCAGCGTACCACGGCAACACATGAAGATGAATGTACAGGGAAGGCATAATGGACTTTGCCCAGGCGAACACTCCCTGGCAAAGAAAAAAGAAAATGCAAAGGTAAAAAAAGGTCAAACACGGGGGGCATGGGGGGAAAGGGGGAGGGAGGGAGAGAGAGAGAGAGAGAGAGAGAGAGAGAGAGAGAGAGAGAGAGAGAGAGAAAAAACAGAGAGAGAAGACAGACAGACAGACACACAGAGAGGGGGGCACAGAGAGAGAAAACAGACAGATACACAGACAGGCAGAGAGACGGGGGTTAGAGGTGACTTTACAGCCTATCAACTTTACCAAATCATTACTGGTCACCAAACATTCCCAAACGGGAAAAAAATGACCTGCCATAAATATTCCTTTTATAATGGGCAAATACGTGGTTAAATGCCGCGAAAGTTTTTGTCCCTATTAACGTGGGGTGTGTGACCCAGCTGGGCCAGACCTGGCCCATCAATAACTGAACTTGACCATACCTTTTTAAAACCTACCTACATCCCCCATTTTCCCCCAATTCCATTTGACGTTTTTAAATTTTAGCACAACATATTTATCTTAAGTTAGCATCTTTTCCTCACTGATCTAACATATGTTCTTTAAACTTAGTACCTGTTCCTCATTTGTCTAACACATGTTTCTCATTTATAACCCCGGGTCCTCATATGCCTTATATTTGCGCTTTTTACTGTCATTTTTTCCTTATTAAAAAAACCCCGTTCTTCATTAGCCAGTCCAGGGGTAAATTTATATTTCCACGGGGGATGAGAAAATGCTATTTAATCTTAAAAAAGATAGTCACCACTTTAAAACGGCTTGTAAAAAAATCAGACTTGCAACATCTCAGCAAAGGGGGAAAATATCCTTCCTATGTGTCTGTGAATGTCTGAAAAATTTTTTTAAAGGACTGTAAACAACGCATTTACCCCCCCTCCCTGATGGAATCCATAAAAAGTACTCTTGAGCCTGCTGTCTGCTTCCTCTTAATTTAGGGTGCCTCTTAGAAACCTTTTTCCCCAAATACTTGTTTTTTTTTTTAAACCACTACTTTATTCCCCCCCTACCCCAGAAAATGTTTTAATGGTACCATGTGTTGCTGTAATCCAGTCCCCCCCTTCATTGTTTACAGTGGTTTTCCCCAAATCACTTTCTGCTTATCTAACCAAAAAAATTTTTTTTTATATCTGTTATTTGCTTGCTTTAAATCTAGCATTTTCCCTTTTGGTCGATTCAAAACCTATCAAATATTCTCACTGTCCAGCTCCTTTTTGAGGATTTAGGGTGTTAAAAAAGGATATCTATAAAAATATAGCATCTCCAGAGAATCTAGGTCTCCCCCAGCATTCATGTTTCTGTTTTTGTAAAAGTCAATAAAAGGTCAGTTATCCTTTTACTTGGGTAATAAATCGAGTTTTGGGGTTACAAAAGGGGATGATAATCCAACGAAATAAAAAATTTTTTATCTTTTACAAAAAAAAGGGGGCTGGGTGGATAATAAGTATTCAAATTTGGATACAAGCTCCCCTTTATATCTCTTGTAGTAATATTAAATAGTACATATGGAAATATATGTACGCACTTATCGTGCAATTCAAATCGTGAGTACTTTACTATAATGAGATATACTCTTTTTTACGAATAATACAAATATATGCAAGTTTTGAATTTTTGTGCTAAAAATCTCAGTTAGACTTGACTCGAAATGAAATTTAATAGTGACTGACAATAAGTCATCAAAAAACATTTTCTCGACCATCAAGGCAAAAAAAACCCCAGCTCTCTGACAAAAATTCCCAAATAGCAATAACTTTCCAATCAGCAAAAAACGTCAGGAACAAAGACAAAATAACGCCCTAGCTGGGGGGCAATCGAATCTTCCTAAAAAAGGGATAAAAATCCATTAATATGAATCGTTCAGCATAACCAAACCCCGACGGGTGCATAGATGCCCACAAAGTAGGTCAGAAGTTTAAATTTTTGGGCCCGGGGGGTTTAAGTGTTCCACACGACCGGGGGTTTAAGTGTCTCCACGACCAGGGTTGAAGTGTCTCCACACGACCAGGGTTGGGAAATGTCTCCCCGACCGGGGGTTTAAGTTCTCCACACGACCAGGGTTAATGTCTCCACACGACCAGGGTTAAAATGTCTCCCCCGACCAGGGTTGGGAAAGTCTCCCCCCACCAGGGTTGGGAATTCCCCCCGCCAGGGTTGAAGTGTCTCCCCCGACCAGGGTTGAATTTCTCCCCCGACCAGGGTTGAAGTGTCTCCCCCGACCGGGGGTTTAATGTCTCCACACGACCAGGGTTGAATGTCTCCACACGACCGGGGGTTTAAGTGTCTCCCCCAAAACCCGGGTTAAAGTGTCTCTAAAACAACCGGGGGTTTAAAATGTCTCTCCCCCAAAGGGTTAAAATGTCCCCACACAACCCGGGGTTTAAGTGTCCCCACACAACCCCGGGTTGAAGTGCCCCCAAAAACCCGGGTTAAAATGGGCTCCAAAAACCCCGGGTTGAAGTGTCTCCAAAAAACCCGGGGTTTAAGTGTTCCACACGACCGGGGGGTTTAAGTGTCTCCACACGACCAGGGTTAAAATGTCTCCACACGACCGGGGGTTTAAGTTTCTCCACACAACAAAACCCCCTGCAAAACATCAAAACCACTAAGTCTGAACGAGAGAGAGCCCAAATAACGAACAAACAGCCAGAGACAAGAAAAATTTCCCGGAGAGATGTTTCTCGTAGAAATCGCTCGGGGAAAATGCTTCCGGGGGAGAAGCAGTTGGACTGCAAGCCTCACACCCCGGTGAGTTCACGTGACTCGCCCGTGCTACTCCAAAGACGGCGCGAGGTACCCCCTTTTGACACAAACAAGCGAGCGGTAGTTAGCAACATTATTGATTCCCCCTTTGACCTTGCTACTGGTAAGTTTTTTTCGTCTATCGCCCCCCAGAGTGTATCCCACCTCTTTTCCCCCAGCCTAGCACCACCTAGAAAACATCCTACTCTTTCTTTCAGCCTGGGGTATTCAGAATCCTGGTGTTCTTTCAGAATCACCTATTTTGTATCTTTCAGCCAATCACCCAGGGTATCTTTCAGCCAATCCCCCATGTTATTTTTCCCAAACACCCAGTGTGTTCTTTCAGCCAATCCCCCGTGTGTATCTTTACCCAAATCACCCAGTTTTATCTTTAAACCCAATCCCCCAGTATGTATCTTTCAAAACACCTAGTGTGTATTTTTCCCCCAATACCTAGGGGTATCTTTACCCAAACCCTAGTGTGTATTTTTTAGCCAATCACCTAGTGTGTATCTTTCAGCCAATCACCTAGTGTGTATCTTTCAGCCAACACCTAGTGTGTATCTTTCAGCCAATCACCTAGTGTGTATCTTTCAGCCAATCACCTAGTTTTATTTTTCCCCGTCAATCACCTAGGTTATTTTAACTAATCCCCCCCACCCCATTCTATCGGTTTCCAAGCATTTGCCCCTTTTTCACATACCTCCCCCCTTTATTCTCCTGACCCCCATCATCTAGCTTCCTCCCCCCGGTTGGGTCAAGCCCCCACCGGTGCCATGATAAAAAAAGAGGTCTTTCTCCCCCCCCCTTTGGATAAACCTGAAACCCTCCCCCCCGGCTCCCCTCCTTTGGTTTTCCCCCTTAAAACAGTACTTCCAACCATCTCTTTTCAACCTGTCCCTTTACAATGGTCCAAAATGGTCCGGCCCCTTTCCCGACCTGGCCCCGGTTGAAGGCGACCCCCGGGGGTTTTTTCGGGAACTTTTAAATATCTTTTGGGGTTGTCCCAAAATTAAAAACTTCGTTGGTGTTAAAACCAGTTTTACTTTTTAAATTCCTTTTCTAAAAGTCGTTGCGCTTATAAACAATTTCGGGGGTGAACCTCAGGAAAACGTTTTTTTTCCAAAAAAGCGTTTCCCCTTTTTGGAAAAACCTTTTTTTGGGGGCCCCAGGTTTCCCCCCTTTTAAACCCCCCCTTTTCCCCCGGCTGTTTGTGCAGCCACCTGCGGACCATAGCCATCACCCCGACTGTATCACTTCCAAATTTTGATATCTGTGGTAATATGTTGAGCTTTGGCCATGGAAGTTGACAGTATTCTCTAATTGTGCCCATGGTTCCCGCTCTTCACTGGGGGAATTCCTTTTCTCCCATATCTTTCCCCAATAAATTTTTGCATAAGATTTAAACCCCCACTCAAGATCTTCTGTGTACTGTATATATGTACCTTTCACTTCTCGTTAAAGAGAAAAAATCTAAGTGTTGGGAAATTATCAATAATATAGATGTTTTTTTGATTCTTTTAAACATTAACCTCTATATTTTTAGCTCTGTTCTGTTTTCCTGTATTTAAACATTCAGTCACACATAATTTTTTAATCTTGAGAGTTCATTTGATTCGAAAAATGCTGTCATTGGGGTGCTTCTCCGTTTTGAAGTTCTCATAAATAACATTCATTTTTCCCGGCCTTTCTGCAGTTGCTGTTTTTCAAAACAGACTTCCGATAAAATATTTCGAAGTCGTTCTCTGATTTGTCTGCCTTTTTAAAACTAGGCTCATTCTGGTTTTTCATTTTTCCTTACTAAAAAAGATGAAATTTGTCACTTTTCAACATAATATATGCATTTGCCAATTGCAAGAGATACGATTTTATGAGGATGAGAAACAACAATGGTGCTTGAAACAATAATGGTGCTAGGATGAGAAACAGAAATGGTACTAGAATGAGAAACAGAAATGGTACTAGAATGAGAAACAGAAATGGTACTAGAATGAGAAACAGAAATGGTACTAGAATGAGAAACAGAAATGGTACTAGAATGAGAAACAGAAATGGTACTAGGTTGAGAAAGTAATGGTGCTAGAATGAGGAAGAGTAATGGTGATAGGATGAGGACGAGTAATGGTGATAGGATGAGGACGAGTAATGGTGCTAGATGAGAAACAGCAATGGCGTTCTGATGATGCTAGGAATGTACCTTGAACTTTTTCCTTTGCTGAGACTTGGCTTCGTTTTCTATACTTCCACTTTGCAGTGGTCTGACAGAAATCTGAATATCGATTTCCCTACTTTTCCAGTCGCCTCTTGAACTCATTTTGTGGGGTGTCGCATAATAGGCACACCTCTGAAATTCCTTGGTAAAATCGGTGTAATTCGTAATTTTTTCACGGTAATCTAATTGTGACAATATTACAATCAGAACTAAGCTCTAAACAGACAAGGGTCATAGAGAATTGTTGTTGTAGGCTAGATCTTCCTGCCCTAAAACCATGTTGACTTGATTGAAACACACGAGCTACACAAACCAAGTCAGTATTTTAGTTTCTCAGAACCCTCTCAAAGAAACCATACCACGGGTGGGGTTCGAACCCATGGTATGGTTTGTTTGCAATCGTGTCATTACGATTTCGTGAGTCATCCTTTCAAAGATTTTAAGATGCTTGATGGCAGTGCAACTGGTCTGTAGGTTTCTGCTTTGCCTCTGGTACTCCATTTATGAAGAGAAGTCATGTCTATCATTTTAATTTTAAGGCCTCTGGGATTTTACCCGAATCTAAACTGGTTCTCCAACGGGCGTTGAGAACTTTTGCGAATGGTACCTAGAATTTCTTTATAAATATTACATTCCAGAAATCAGGCCAAAGTGAGAAATATTTTGCAACGTTTATGAAGCCTCTTGCTTTCGCAGGGAATAATTTCGTTGAGTAGATTTGGGACCAATTCTTCCGGAATTTAACAGGTGTAAATTATGATGTATTTTTCTCGCCTACGTTCCAGGGAGTAGAGTTCAAGGGACTTCGAACATTCCCAATAATTTAGGTGATTAAATTTATCACCTGTGCCTTAAAAGTTCGGCGATCACAGGTTCACTATTGGCTTGGCATCTCATTGTTTTGAAGGTTTTAGTTATCCAGCCTATCAGTTTCCTTGCGTTGGTGATAGCATCACTGCTGCAACTCTTGAACCTAAGATTTTCTGAAATTTTCGCTCTAAAGACCCACATATTCTTTTTAGTTCCATTGAGTGGTTTGAGTTTTATTTATATTCCGTTAAGTTTTTAATTCCTCATTTATTCTATACCTGAGTAATTGAAATTTGTCCTCACTGAACATCACATCGTTTTCCGTTGTCCACCATACAGCATATGTGGGTAGAGGAAGCTTATATACTGTAGACAGGAGAGGTGCAGCAGTTGTAGGTGGTGTCACATTTGTCCAATGTAGAAGTAGATCGTGCCCATGGAATAGGCAAGCGAAGAAATCCCTGTATTAAGATACCAAGATGTTGCTGTGTCAGACAGGATGTAAATGAATGGTTCAGAGAACCGACGATTCTCCTTTGTATGGACTGATGAAGCCACTGTGTGGCGAAACGTTTCCTCAATAAAGATACCCAAGTGTTGCATATGTGTCTAATTTACCAAGATACTTTTTTATAGTTCAGGACATTATTTGCTTGGCATCTCTTATTTTTAATGTTTTAGTTATCCAGTTACTCCTTCATTTGGATTTTGCATATGTGTAGAAACATTTAGTATTTTTTTGGAATTTCCTCAAGGGATGGTCCTGAATCTGCACACAGAAATCACTCCCTACGAAAGTAAAAGACTGGGCAGGCGGTGCAAAATACCCCTAATGAAAAGTAGGGGCGCCATTGGTACACTAAGAGAAAACACCATAAGTGTCCGGGGCCCAAGACTGTTCAACAGCCTCCCACCATGCATAAGGGGAATTACCAATAGGCCCCTGGCTGCCTTCAAGAGGGAGCTGGACAGATACTTAAAGTCGGTGCCGGATCAGCCGGGCTGTGGTTCGTACGTTGGACTACGTGCGGCCAGCAGTAACAACCTGGTTGATCAGGCCCTGATCCACCGGGAGGCCTGGTCGTGGACCGGGCCGCAGGGGCGCTGATCCCCGGAATGCCCTCCAGGTAGGTAAGGGTATTATGTTTCCTTTGTGCTTCTACTTGTCTGGTATGTTTAAATTTCTGTTCTACATAATTTCTCTCTTGGTATAGATTATCTCTCCATAATTGTGACATGTTCGTTTAATCATTTTCTAGTGTACTCTTCTGCGTTCTCTTTCAGGAGAACTTATTATTTTCCCTAAAAAAATGAAATAAAATAGTGTGTGTAGTTCTGGACACTAAGGAAACAACATTCTCTGCAGGTCGTCCCCTCCCACCACACACAAATACCGAATAAACAAACCGAACCGACCAATAGACCTGAAGGCTCTCAAACAACATTGGGTGAGAATGGAGGGAAGACTCGCTCGTCCAGTGTGTAAACACTACACAGTGACACCATCCCTGGTTCGACCCCCGCTACTTAGGTGAGGTACGGAGTCTGGATATCAGTTACCTCAGTTTCTCCTCGTATTATGCAACAAGAAAACGGAATAATGTATTCAACGAGATCATTTTAGAAAATTTGTAAACAAACAAAATTGAAGTACTGTAGTTATATATCTTATATAATTATTTATATATATTTTTTGAGCCGAATAGGTAAAATTGGTCAATTAGCAAGAACTCATTTAAAATTAAATCCTTTCTCAAATTTTCTCTTATACGTTTAAAGATATATATATATATTTTAATTTATGTTAATGTAAAAATTAATAATTTTGTACCAAAAGAACCTTAAAAAACTTGCCATACCTTATTATAACAAGCGCAATTTAATTTAGCCTAATCCAGCTAAATTTATTTTAGATAAGTCTATAGTAATTTAATAATAAACAAACACAATTTAACATATTTTTTTTCGTTAGGTTCAGAATGATTTTTACGAAATTATTGCATACACAAATTTTTGCTTGCCTTATTTAGCAAGAAGAGCGTTGTTATTTAAGCCAAAATCACAAGTTTTTACCTATTCGGCACGACATATATATATACCAAACGGGGAGTAGAATGAAATTAGCTCTGTGGCACCCACACCATCGTATGTCCTCGGATCACGGTAAAACACCTAGCTCTGCTTTGTGTGTGATTCTTGTAGGATTGGGTGGTCCTGTGGATTAGAGCGTCATGTGATTTTCGCTCACAATGAGGCGGGCCAAAACGACATGGGTTCAAGTCCTCGGCTAGTCACAGTGTTGTTATTGATTATATATATACATATATTAATTTGTTTATTTTTTGAATGGCACAAGCATGAATATTGTAAGCAGTATCTCAAAATTTGTCAGCATAATGATTTTAATCATAACCATGATTTTTAGAGGTGGACCGGTAAGCCAGATAAGTCTTTGGTCACATGACCAAAAACTCCAAGTGTGGGGTCATCATATGACTAAGACCCGTATCAGGAAACACTTGTCCTGTTTCCTGACAAACAATGTACCTACCAGTATCTCAAGAGAGACTATGAATCTCGTATAGTTTTGAGAAACTCCTCCATGATAAAGCTGTGTATCCATATGCTCTTGCACTACCGTCCACAGGTTGGACATGGTGTGCACAGTAAACTAACCGCTTCAGCGGCAAAATCTAATCTGAGAAGCTGGATGAGAATACAGGAGGCATTCCGCCCTCTGGATACCCACAATGAGTCGCCGGAACATGAAGAAATTAGCCCTTGGTTCCTAGGGCTTCAAATCCTAATGGGACAAATTGGAACAGATGGCCTCCCCGTCCACCAAGCTTCACTGAAAGAGAGGCTTGCATACATTGTCAAGATATTTTCTAAAATGAACTTTAGAAGGTTATCATATTTCTTGACTTTCGTATTGCTGACAGACAAGGAGCATCTTTAAACACGTAAGTGAGCTTTGGGAGGGACAGTTAAGGCATTATGTGTATTATTGTTTTCAATCAATCTAAGGATGGGGATTTTTTCTGGAATCAATCGAATTTTGTTGGAAGCGAAAGGAGCGCCATGGAGAATACTGTCTGCTGAGTCAATGGCGACACTGATTTGATCAGTGATCTGTTGGTTGGGGAAAAACCATTTCGCATTCAGTGGAGTTTAACGATAGATTTAGATTCTCTGAAATATATGTTTATTTTTATATTGATGCCTTTAGGTGGGATTCTGCAGCACCAGCAAGAGTGCCATCGTCCAAGACTCTGATGTTGAATTCACTGGACAGCGTTGATGGAGGAAGATGGAGGTACCCTGCTGTACACCTTCACATCAAATGACTTCATGTTCACCAAACTGGAATTTAGAGGCATCACGGTAACACGACTGGATGATCGGATAGTAGGAAGGAAAATGTCGGAGATCCTCCTTTCAGAGATTATACTCGTCAACAACTCTCATGCTCCTTAAGAAATTATGCCGTTCGTCTTCGATGTAAGTGCCTTAAAAAAAAAAACCGGGGGTATCAGGCCCATGGCCGTTGACAACATGATTCGGTGTTCCGTTGCAGAAGTGACAGTCAGAAGCATCCACAATGAAGGATATCTCTTACAGCCGTGAAGCAGCAGATCATGCATGAGGCCTGGTCACAGACCGGGCCGCGGGGGCGTTGACCCCGGAACTCTCTCAGGTAAACTCCAGGTACATCATGGATACCCGAAGTTAAGGCCGTAATTAAACTATAGCGACGGGATTTTCGAAGTCTTTTCCATTCTTTTCAGCTACTTACAGCAAAGATTTGACTTTGCTATTCGCTGAACATGAATTCACCTCGTCAAGGGCGTCAGCAAGGAGACCCGCACGACTTCTTTCTTCTATGGGGTAATTGAAGTCGCCGCAGCCACAATGAAAAGCAAACTCAACATTGAGTATTTGAAAGCACTCTGGCAGGTACAGTAGAGTCCCTGGGACTGACCTCAGACTTTCTAAATGTGAAATCTTTCGATAAACCAGTCAATCATAACTGCTGTTTAATCCATTTTACCAGAATCTTCATCTACCACAACCACTGGCGCATCGTACGCTGAGGTCAGTGGTCACGTGTGGTCATACCTGTCCTAAGCTGTCGGGAATTAGCGTGGGGTGATACCGAGCACATGGCTCGCTGCAGTGTTTTAGAATCTCAGGTTGAAGTGTTGAAGAAGGAGGTTCTACTTCTTCAGGAGGAAAATAGGAGGCTGAAGCTTCGCCTAGATGGGTGTGGGTGTGGGAGTGAGTGTGAGATGGTTGGAGCTGGTAAGGAGGAAATGGCTACCAACAGTGAAAGTGGCAGCCGCTTTAAGTGGCAATTGGTTCACAATTCAGGAAGAAGGAAGATAAGGAAGGTTAATAGAGAAGATGTGAAGGTAGGAAATCGATTCTCTGTTCTCCAGGACGAGTGTACTTCAGTGGTCAGTGAGGTTAAAGGTACCACTGACTCCCCTGCTAATCAAGGTAAGAATCCACATACCACGGGTGGGGTTCGAACCCGCGGTCAGAAGTCTCAGAACTAACCTATGCTAACCTTCCTATGGTGTAGAAATATACCTAGTTGGATGAATCTTATTAAGCTAGCTGGCCCAGTGGCTTGCGACGGTCTAGAGTTCTGAGACTCTCTGACCGCGGGTTCGAACCCCACCCGTGGTATGTGGTTTGTTTGCAATCGTGTCATTACGATTTCGTGAGTCAAGGTAAGAATATTCTGATTGTGGGAGACTCTCAGGTAAGATATATGGACCGTGCTTTTGTAACAGAGACAGGAAGGTCAGACAGAGGGTGTGCCTCCCAGGAGCTGGTGTTGGTGACATAGTCAGCAGGTTGGATAATATTATGTCAGGTAATGGGAACAAGCCCATTATCTGTCTTAGTGCTAGTGGAAATGACATTGGGAAGGGCAGGAGACAGGAGCTACTAGATAAGTACAGGTCAGCCATAGAAGTCGTTAGGTCTAAGGAGGTATCCCAATCATATGTAGCATTTTGCCTAGAAAGGGAGTGGGCAATGAATGGATGTCTAGGGCAAATGGTATAAATTGCTGGCTAGACAGGTACTGCAAGGAACTTGCAATTCCATTCATTGATAACTGGGACAAATTCTATGGCAAACGTGATATGTATGCAAGGGATGGGGTTCATCTCTCTGGGGCTGGAGTGATTGCATTAGCCGATACGATTGAGGGGGTCATTGGAAACTTGTCTAGGACTTTAAACTGATAGATTATAGAGGTATGGGTGTTTGTGGAAACAATCAGGCTGTAGTATTAGGCCTGGAAACAGCAGATATTACCAGGATACCTCAGGGATATGTTTAAAAACAATATTCAAAATAAAGTTTGTAAATGCAAAGCAATTGATCAACAAAAAAAGAGAGATAGTAGAGGGCAACGAGTGACTAGCTCCCTTAAGGTTTACTATACAAATAGTAGGAGTCTAAGAAATAAGATAGATGAGCTAAGATTACTTGCAAGTGCAGGTAATATAGATATTATTGCTATAACAGAGACCTGGTTCAACCTGAAAGATAGAGAAATGCCTTCCGAGTGCAACATTCAGGGTTACAAACTATTCCACACTGATAGGGTCAACAGGAAGGGTGGTGGAGTGGCGATGTATGTCAGAGATAATTTAAATTTTTGTGTTAGACATGATATAAGATTAGAAACAGCGGACACAGAATCTGTTTGGCTACAGTTTCTCGAGGGTCGTGAAAAATTAATTTTGGGTGTGATTTACAGGCCCCCAAGTCTGGATAGGAGTGCAGTAAGCTGCTATGGGACGAAATTCATAAGGCGTCTAGATATGAAAATGTTGTGTTAATGGGAGATTTTAACTTTAGACAAATTGATTGGAACAATGAGACAGGTAATCTCGAGTCTAGTGACTTTCTTGATACGGTTCAGGATTGTTTTTAAAACAGTTTGTGACAGAACCAACTAGAGGTAGCAACTTGCTTGATTTGGTTCTTGCCAACAAAGAATCACTAATTAATAATCTTGAGGTTAATGAAGAGCTTGGGAAAGCGATCACAAATCACTTAGCTTTAATATATCATGGAATTACCCAGGTAACTGCAATCAAGTCTCTGTTCCAGACTTTCGTGTTGCCGACTTCATGGGGCTGAGAAATTACCTAGGTGGGCTAATTGGGATGACCTGACTATGGGTCAGGTAGGTGGTTTGGTTGCCAATATGACGTTTTTCAGAGCGTAGTTCTAGCTGCCCAGACAACCTTTGTTCCAAGTAGGGAAATTAGATCTAACAAAAATGATCCTAAATGGATGAACAATAGATTAAAACATCTCATTGGTCAAAGAGAGGCATATATAGGCGTATCAAAAGGGGATGGACAGATAAGAAATCAATATTTTCAATTAAAGAGAGAAATAAAAAAGAATAAGAAAAGCAAAAAGGGATTATGAGGCTAAGGTCGCAAGGGATTCGAAGACTAACCCAAAGGGTTCTTTCAGGTATACAGAAGTAAGATTAGGGACAAGATAGGCCCACTTAAGAGTAACTCAGGACAAATCACGGACAGTGATAAGGATATGTGTGAAATTTTCAATACTTACTTCCTCTCAGTTTTTACTCAGGAAGATACTAGCGGAATTCCAGAAATAATAAATTATGTAGAACTGGAAGATAATAGACTATGCTCGATTGGGGTAACTAGTGACATGGTCCTCAGACAAATAGAGAAATTAAAAACCTAACAAATCCCCAGGCCCTGATGAACTGTTTGCAAGAGTTTTAAAGGAATGTAAAGAGGAACTTAGCAAACCTTTGGCAAATCTTTTTAATATATCACTACAAACTGGCATAGTGCCAGACAAGTGGAAAAGGGCAAATGTAATACCTATTTACAAGGCAGGTGACAGGTCCTTAGCTTCCGAACTATAGACCAATAAGCCTTACCTCCCTAGTTGGTAAATTTATGGAATCAATAATTGCCGAGGCAATTCGTAGCCATCTTGAAAAGCATAAATTGATTAATGAATCTCAACACGGTTTTACTAAGGGGGGTTCCTGTCTTCGAATTTACTAACTTTTTTTACTAAGGTGTTTGAGGAGGTAGATCATGGTAATGAATATGATATTGTGTATATGGACTTCAGTAAGGCTTTCGATAAAGTTCCACATCAGAGGCTACTGAGGAAACTTAAGGCACACGGAATAGAAGGAGAAATTTTTTCCTGGGTAGAGGCATGGTTGACAAATAGGCGGCAGAGTGTTTGCATAAATGGAGAGAAATCAGAATGGGGCGCGTCTCAAGCGGTGTTCCACAGGGGTCAGTTTTGGGCCCCCTGTTGTTTACAATTTACATAAACGACATAGATGAGGGAATAAATAGTAACATAAGTAAATTTGCTGATGACACCAAAATAGGTCGTCCAATTATTCAAAAAAGGACATTAGAGCACTCCAGGATGATTTGAATAGACGATGCAGTGGTCGGAGAAGTGGCAGATGCAGTTTAATGTAAACAAATGCAAAATTCTAAATGTTGGGCAGGACAATAACCATGCCACATATAAGCTGAATAATGTAGATCTTATTACTTGTGATTGGGGAAGGATTTAGGAGTTCTGGTTAGTAGTAATCTGAGCCAAGACAACAGTGCATAAGTGTTGCAATAAAGCAACAGAATCCTTGGCTTATATCAAGAAGTATAAATAATAGAAGTCCTCAGGTTGTTCTACAACTCTATATATCTTTGTTAGGCCTCATTTGATTATGCTGCACAGTTCTGGTCACCGTATTACAGAATGGATATAAATGCACTGGAAAACGTACAAAGGAGGATGACAAAGTTGATCCCATTATCAGAAATCTTCCCTATGAGGATAGACTGAGGGCCCTGAATCTGCACTCTCTAGAAAGGCGTAGAATTAGGGGGATATGATTGAGGTGTATAAATGGAAAACAGGGAAAAAATAAAGGGGATGTAAATAGCGTGCTGAAAATATCCAGCCAAGACAGGATGCAGCAATGGTTTCAAGTTGGAAAAATTCAGATTCAGGAAGGATATAGGAAGCACTGGTTTGGAATAGAGTTGTGGATGAGTGGAACAAACTCCCAGTACCGTCATAGATGCTAAGACGTTGTGTAGTTTTAAAAATAAGGTTAGATAAATACATGGGTGGGTGTGGATGGGTGTGAATTTGGACCGACGGGTTGTATTACCAGGTCAGTAGCTGTACTAATTCCTTAAGGAAGTGACCTGACCAGGTGGTCGCTGACCAGGTGGTCAACTAACAATTTAGTGGGTGCGGTTGGGGTGAGTTGGTCCTGACTAGCCTGTGCTAGGTCAGATGCAGTGTCCTCCTTAAGTGAATGTAACCTGACCTGGCTGGGTCGGGGGTTAAGCCGTTGGAGATTTGGACCTGCCTCCTGGGCCAGTAGGCCTGCTGCAGTGTTCCTTCTTTTTTTATGTTCTTATGTTCTTAAAAGCCTCTTTATCCTCGAGGACAATCTGAATAACCGTGAGGATGGAACAGGTGTAACCTGCCGAGGTTTACCTTTTTCTAGATGTGCATCCTCGTTACATAGCCAAACAATTGAGTAAATACGACCAACTCCTGAAATCGATATTCAGAAAAGCACTAAATCTGTCACTGAAGGTCGGTAGTAGATTGATAAAGCCCTAGTGGGCGAAACGTCTTACAAAGGTAACCAGGTGTTGCACATGTATCACATGTGCAACACCTGTTCATGTCGTGCAACACATGGTTGTCACGACTTGCTTGATACCATACATGCTCCTGAAGCTGAACTATGTAGCTTCCTCTTGAAGGCTTCCCCTATCGCTCCGGAAATATTTCTTTTATGTCCTGACAGACAGCCTAAGTTCCGAGCCACAGATGTCGAATTTTTAGTTTTCAGACACAGATGTTGACATATTATTCTCCAGATCGTGAGTAACGCCCTGCTTGTCGCTTGTATTATTCTACACTTCCTCCCATACCCTCACAGTAGTAAACTGCCATGGCATGTGTACGTTAAAGGGCCTGACAAAATTTTTTCTGAATGTTTGAGATCTAATTGTTCCCCTTTTCTTTACGAGTTCGTCAGTCGCAGAGTTGAGATGTGTACTGATTTCGCAGAAATAAAATTGGCTCAAT
>WNWK01030797.1:0-23225 GCA_009830355.1 Cherax destructor
CAGTAAACCAAACACCAGATGTACGTAATAACCAAACACAGATGATAGTAAAACAAACAAACAATAATAATAAACAAACACCAGATGTAAGTAATAACCAAACACCAGATATACAGTAATAACCAAACACCAGATTACAGTAATAACCAAACACCAAGATGTAATACAACCAAACACCAGATGTACAGTAATAACCAAACACCAGATGTACAGTAATAACCAAACACTCAGATGTACAGTAATAACCAAACACCAGATGTACAGTAATAACCAAACACCAGATGTACAGTAATAACCAAACACCAGATGTACAGTAATAACCAAACACCAGATGTACAGTAATAACCAAACACCAGATGTACAGTAATAACCAAACACCATAAGTACAGTAATAACCAACACCAGATGTACAGTAACAAACACCAGATACTAATAACCAACACCAGATGTACAGTAATAACCAAACACCAGATGTACAGTAATAACCAAACACCAGATGTACAGTAATAACAAACACCAGATGTACAGTAAAACCAAACACCAGATGTACAGTAATAACCAAACACCAGATGTACAGTAATAACCAAACACCAGATGTACAGTAATAACCAAACACCAGATGTACAGTAATAACCAAACACCAGATGTACAGTAATAACCAAACACCAGATGTACAGTAATAACCAAACACCAGATGTACAGTAATAACCAAACACCAGATGTACTGTAATAACCAAACACCAGATGTACAGTAATAACAAACACCAGATGTACAGTAATAACCAAACACTAGATGTACAGTAATAACCAAACACCAAATGTACAGTAATAACCAAACACCAGATGTACAGTAATAACCAAACACCAGATGTACAGTAATACCAAACACCAGATGTACAGTAATAACCAAACTCCAGATGTACAGTAATAACAAACACCAGATGTACAGTAAAACAAACACCAGATACGTAAAACCAAACACCAGATGTACAGTAAAAATCAAACAAACACCAGATGTACAGTAATAACCAAACACCAGATGTACAGTAATAACCAAACACCAGATGTACAGTAATAACCAAACACCAGATGTACAGTAATAACCAAACACCAGATGTACAGTAATAACCAAACACCAGATGTACAGTAATAACCAAACACCAGATTACTGTAATAACAAACAGATGTAAATAACCAAACACCAGATGTACAGTAATAACTCAAACACCAGTGTACAGTAATAATCAAACACCAGATTACTAAATTAAAAACAGATGTACAGAAATTCTCAACACAATTCAGAAAACCAGAACATCAAGTACTAGTAATAACCAAACACCAGATGTACAGTAATAACCAAACACCAGATACAGTAAACAAACACCAGAGTATATAACCAAACACATCAGATAAAAAAAGTAAATAATCAAACACCAGATATAAACCAACACAGATTGTATAACAACAGATTACTAACCACATGTACAGTATACAAACACTATTTAGAAAACCAAATCCAGATGTACAGTAATAACCAGACACAGACTATGAATACAACACAGAGTGTTCAAGTAGACATCACTCAGATGTACAGTAAAACAAACACAGATGTCTAAACAACACCAGATGTACAGAATAACAAACACCAGATTACGTAATAACCAGACACCAGATGTACTATAATCAAACACCAGATGTACAGAATAACCAACACAGATGTCACGTAATACAAATCTCCAGATGTACAGTATTAACAAACACCATTCAGTAACAAAAACACCAGATCTACGAGTAATAACCAAATCTAGATGTACAGTAATAGACTAAACACCATTGTACGAATACCAACACCATTACAGTAATACAACACCAGTAGTCATTAATAACAAACATCTAGAGTGTACAGATAACAAAGCACCAATTTAAGTATACCAAAACCAGAGTACATTAACCAAACATCAATAGTTCTAGAGTATTCTAGAGTCATTCAGAGTTTACTAGAGACATTCTAGATTTAAACTTAGATCAGAACCAATTCAGAGATTACTAAGATAAGTTTAAGACATTCAGGTACATGAGAATTGTAGTTCTAGAACATTCTAGAGTTTTAGAACATTCCAAGTAGACACAGATGTTTCTAGAGACATTCTAGAGTTCTAAGACACAGTTCTAGAAATCAGAGTTTCTAAGAAACATTCAGAATTTCTAGAGACATTTCAGAGATTCAATTCAGAACTTCTAGAGTTTAGAGACATTCTAGAGTTTTAGAGACATTCAGAGTTCTAGAACATCTTTAAATCAGAGTTTCTAGAAATCTATTCTAATTGAAGTAATAAACAAGATAGCATCTAGTATTAGACAACTCCAGCAGTGGCTTCTCCTAGATAACATTCCAGATGTTAGAACAATTCTCAATTTCTCAGTTCTTGTTCAGTCATATTTAAGTTTTGCTAACTTCTAGTACATTTTGAAAGATCTTATCAGAGAATCTTCAGCATTTGTCTATCAAACATTCAGAGTTCTAGAACTTTCTAAGTTTCCAAAGATATTCTAGAGTGAGAACATTCCATAGAAGTTTCAGGACATTCAGAGTTTCTATGAGATTGGGAACTTCAGAGTTTAGAGACTAGTTCTGACATGAGTTCTAAGTTTGAGCAAGACATTCTAAATCTCAGAGAATAGTTTCTTAGTATTCTTCAAGATAGTCTAGAGACATTCTGTGACATTCTTATGACATTTACAAGAGTTAATAAGTGACCATCTTGAGAGGGCTCAACAGATTCTAGACCAGACATTCTAGAGTTCTAGAGACATTCTAGAGTTCTAGAGACATTCTAGAATCATTCTAGAGTTTCTAGAGTCATTCTAAAGTTTCTAGAGACATTCTAGAGTTCTAGAGACATTCAAGAGTTCTAGAGACATTCTAGAGTTTTAGAGACATTCTAGAGTTTTAGAGACATTCCAGAGTTTCTAGAGACATTTTAAAGTTCTAGAGTGATTCTAGAAATGTTCTAGAAATCGCACAAGTTGAAGAATGAGACACAAGATCAGCATCTGGGAATATTTATTGACGAAACGTTTGGCCAGCCAGTGGCTTCTTCCTTAGCAAAGATTCCCAGATGTTGAACAAGTGTCTCAATTTTCCATGTTCTTGTTCAGTCATATATTCGACCAGTCCTTTGTAATCTTCTGTCTTGTTGATACACAGAAATCTCTGCATCACAAGCAGAAATGCTTGCAGTCATTTTGTCTTCAAACTCTTCAGTTGCAAACTTCCTCTTAATCTGTTGTCCAAGACAACCACCTGAGAGTGGAGATATCTTCCAACTAGGAGTCAGTAAATTGTCCAGTGAATTGGAGGCTCTCTGCTATGGATTGGGAACTCTGCAATGGATTGGGGACTCTGGCGTTTGACATGGTTGTAATGGGTTTGGAGCAAAACAAACTCAGCAGTAATGTTTAACTTGTATTTCCTTCACCAGATATATAGAATTATGTACACTTATGTACACTATGTACAAGAGTTGAATATAAGTGTACCACATGTTGACAAGGGCTGGCAAAGACAGAAGCCAGAGAGAGAGCACAATATTCAACCAGCAGGTAGGCAAGTCTGCCAAATGCTGACTGAGTGAACCACGTCACCTCAGCATTTGGTGGGTTCGCCTGTGATTGGACAATGAACCAAGGTACTGATTTAACGACGGGTACCCTAAAAAATCGTTAAACCCTTAGCACCCGGTTTGCTGGTTGGGAGGCAGCCTATATGGGAGTGTGTACATATGCCGAATAAATGTAACGTACTCTTTGCATGCCACACTCGACCAAGGAGGCGGGCAAGGTGAAATGATCCATGGAAATGAGGTAATCAGTCACTCAGACTTGCTGATGAAGTCACTGTGTGGCGAAACGTTTCCGTTAGGAGTCCTGTAGCTTGAGTGCTAGCGCACTCCGCTCACTCAATGAGGTTCGGGGTTCGATCCCCGGTACGGGTGGAAACATTAAGACATGTTTCCTTAAGACAATTGCTGTCCATGTTGACCTAGCACTAAAATAGGTACCTGGGTGTTAGTCGACTGATGTGGGTCGCATCCTGGGGAGATAATTTGTGGAAAATGCTCAGCATAATAAGGGGCTTTCTATATAGTAGTATGTCATTGATGTCAGCTATGGTCTGTATACCTTGTACATGTACTTGTAGTATTGCAAATATGACTAATAATATCAACGTGTCGGTTCTCTGAATCATTTATCTACAAAATTACTCTTGTTAGAGTGGCTGGTAACAATGTTGTTATTGCAGGGTGCGGGAGAGAGGGTCACAGTGGCTGGTAACAATGTTATTGCAGGGTGTGGTAGAGAGGGTCACAGTGGCTGGTAACAATGTTATTGCAGGGTGTGGAAGAGAGGGTCACAGTGGCTGGTAACATTGTTATTGCAGGGTGTGGAAGAGAGGGTCACAGTGACTGGTAACAGTATTGTTATTGCAGGGTGTGGAAGAGAGGGTCACAGTGACTGGTAACAGTATTGTTATTGCAGGGTGCGGTGGAGTGGGTCACAGTGACAGCTAACAATGTTGTTATTGCAGGGTGTGGAAGAGAGGGTCACAGTGGGTGGTAATAATGTTGTTATTGCAGGGTGTGGTGGAGAGGGTCACAGTGGCTGGTAATAATGTTGTTATTGCAGGGTGTGGGAGAGAGGGTCACAGTGAATGGTAACAATATTGTTATTGCAGGGTGTGGAAGAGAGGGTCGCAGGGGTGGTAATAATGTTGTTATTGCAGGTTGTGGTGGAGAGGGTCACAGTGGCTGGTAATAATGTTGTTATTGCAGGGTGTGGGAGAGAGGGTCACAGTGGGTGGTAACAATATTGTTATTGCAGGGTGTGGGGGAGAGGGTCACAGTGGGTGGTAACAATATTGTTATTGCAGGGTGTGGGAGAGAGGGTCACAGTGAATGGTAACAATATTGTTATTGCAGGGTGTGAAAGAGAGGGTCACAGTGGGTGGTAATAATGTTGTTATTGCAGGGTGTGGTGGAGAGGGCCACAGTGGCTGGTAATAATGTTGTTATTGCAAGGTGTGGGAGAGAGGGTCACAGTGGGTGGTAACAATATTGTTATTGCAGGGTGTGGAAGAGAGGGTCACAGTGGGTGGTAACAATATTGTTATTGCAGGGTGTGGGAGAGAGGGTCACAGTGAATGGTAACAATATTGTTATTGCAGGGTGTGGGAGAGAGGGTCACAGTGAATGGTAACAATATTGTTATTGCAGGGTGTGGGAGAGAGGGTCACAGCATCCGTGTGGTGGGTGGCAGTGATGCTGGTCTTCATCAATTCCCCTGGCAGGCTCTAGTTCGTCTTCCCAGTGGCTTTTGTGGTGGGATCCTCATCAACCAGCGCTTTGTACTGACTGCCGCCCATTGTGTCGACTCGTAAGTTATCCGACGTCCACTATATGTCCACAACACCTGATTGTGTTAACACCCGCCCACAATTTAACAGCTGTTAATTCGCACACACACGTTTATATTGTAAAGAGATGATTGTTAATGTTATGAATGAAAAGAAGTTGGATGTCGTAGCTCTAAGTAAAACAAAGCTGAAGGGAATAGGCGAGTTTCAGTGGGGTTAAGTCAGGAGTATCTGAGAGAGTTAGAGCTAAGGATGGGGTAGCAATAATGTTGAAGGATCAGTTATGGAAGGAGAAGATTGAATATAAATGTGTAAATTCAAGGATTATGTGGATCAAAATAAGGGTCGGATGCGAAAAGTGGGTCATAAGTGCGTATGCACCTGGAGAAGAGAGGAGTGTAGAGGAGAGAGAGAGATTTTGGGAGATGTTAAGCGAGTGTGTAGGAACTTTTGAACCAAGTGAGAGAGTAATTGTGGTAGGGGATTTAAATGTTAAAGTTGGAGAAACATTTAGAGAGGGTGTGGTAGGTAAGTTTGGGGTGTCAGGTGTAAATGATTATGGGAGCCCTTTGATTGAACTTTGTATAGAAAGGAGTTTGGTTATAGGATAAATAAGTATACAAGATATGATGTAGGGCGTAATGACTGTAGTTTGTTGGACTACGTATTGGTAGATAAAAGACTGTTGACTTCAGTATGTACATGTTTATAGTTCCGTGTTATCCTTTGCGGATGACACCCGAATTTGCATGACAGTGTTTTCCATTGAAGACACTGCAAGACTCCAGGCGGACTTTACCCAAATCTTTAAATGGGCTACAGAAAACTATATGAAGTTCAATGATGAGAAATTTCAACTAGTACTCAGTTATGGAAAACCTGAGGAAATTAAAACTGTATTAGGGTATACGACAAATTCTAACAGTACAATAGAACGAAAAAGAAATGTGAAGAACCTGGGAGTGATAATGTGTTACGGTTCGAACATTAGTCTAGAGCCAGGTTGCACTCCATAACAAAATCACTTTCGAAGAAATTTAGAATCTTTAGATATCAGGCACAAAATAAGAGTTTAACAATCCTTTTCCGTCTTTTATTAAAAGCTTTAATACTTCATTAAGATATTTGACAAGATCATTTAAATATCTGGCAGTCTGATCTTTTCTGTCACATAAAAGTAGAGTATATACAAGGGCACGTAAATTAACACTTTCAATAATCAATGTCCGTAGAGACACGTAACTTAAGAATAAATACTTGCGAGTTTATACGTCCAGAAAGAACACCTTTCCTGAGTACCACTGAAGATATCTTGGTCTGTCTACTGAATTCCACACAGAATTCCCGCCAAGACAGTTCAAGAGTTTCTTGATCAAAAACTCTTTAAAACACAAGAGAGAACAGTACCGAAGTACAGTGGGAAACCTAAGACAATGTTCACCGAGTCAGCAGTGAGAGGGAACAGAACTTACACTGTAATTCCGTCTTGACATCAACTCGTCAAAGGGGAGAGGGTAGAGCGGTCTGAACTACCCACCCAGAACATACCTTGTTATCCACCTTAACAAGGTGTTACATAGAGGGTAGAGCGGTCTGAACTACCCACCCAGAACATACCTTGTTATCCACCTTAACAAGGTGTTACATACCTACCTAACATTACTCCAAATATATATATATACACATCATACCCAGGTATAATAATAATAATTACATATACATAAACCAGATAATATTATAAACTAGTGGAATCTTTAATTAGCTTTATTAAAGAAACCCTGAGTATAATATTAAGTGGACAATTCCACATAAATTCTATATAAATCAAACCCTTATGACCTTTGGCATAACATAATGTCAGAGGATCTCGCCTTCAAAGACCACAACAATGTATCTACCGCATCTACTAGGAAAATGATAGGATGGATAGCGAGAAACTTCAAAACTAGGGACGCCAAGCCCATGATATACTTTTCAAATCGCTTGTTCTCTCTAGGCTGGAATACTGCTGTACAATAACTGCCCCCTTCAAGGCAGGCGAATTTGCTGACCTGGAGAGTGTACAAAGAACTTTCACAGCACACATAAGTACGATAAGGGCCCCTAAATTGCTGGGAACGGTTGAAGGCCCTTGATGAGTATTCCTTGGAGTGTAGGTGAGAGAGATACATGATAAAATATACTTGGAAAATCCTAGAGGGATTAGTACCAAAATTGCACACGAAAATCACTCCCTATGAAAGCAAATGAGATGCAACATTCACCCAACGAAAAGCAGGGGCGCCACGAGTACACTGCCTCCCAGCATACATAAGGGGGATTACCAACAGACTCCTTGCTGTCTTCAAGAAGGCGCTGGACAGGCACCTAAAGTCAGTACCTGACCAGCCGGGCTGTTGTTCGTACGTCAGTTTACGCGCAGCCAGCAGTAACAGCCTGGTTGATCAGACCCTGATCCACCACGAGGCCTAGTCTTAGACCGAGCCGCGGGGGCATTGACCCCCGAAACCCTCTCCAGGTATACTCCAGGTAGAGGGGACACAGATATATCAGATCACTTTTTAGTTGTAGCTGCAGTGAGAGTAAAAGGTAGATGGGATACAAGGAAAATGGAAGCAGCAGGTAAACTAAAGGGGGAGGCAGTTAGGGTAAGATATAAACAACTATTGGAGTTGAGGAAGCCTAGGTAACGAATGGATTTGACTGTTAAAAATAGGATAGGAGAGTTCTTAATTAGAGAGCAAGAGACATAAAGAATATGGAGGGAATATTTTGTGGAATTGTTAAATGTTGATGAAGACAGGGAAGCTGTGATTTCGTGTATAGGGCAAGGAGGAATAACATCTAATAGGAGTGAGGAAGAGCCAGTTGTGAGTGTGGGGGTAGTTCGTGAGGCAGTGGGTAGAATGAAAGGGGGTAAGGCAACTGGGATTCATGGGATAAAGATATAAATGTTAAAAGCAGGTGGGGATATAGTTTTGGAGTGTAAAAATTATAGGGGAATAAGTCTGTTATGTATACCTGGTAAAGTGTATGGTAGAGTTATTATTAAAAGAATTAAGAGTAAGACGGAGAGCAGGATAGCAGGGAGGGGGTGTAGACCAAGTGTTTACAGTGAAACATATAGGTGAACAGTATTTAGGTAAGGGTAAAGAGGTTTTTGTGGTATTTATGGATCTGGAAAATGAGTATGATAGGGTGGATAGGGAGGCAATGTGGCAGATGTTGCAGGTGTATGGAATAGGAGGTAGGTTACTGAAAGCAGTGAAGAGTTTTTACGAGGATAGTGAGGCTCAGGTTAGAGTATGTAGGAGAGAGGGAGATTATTTCCCAGTAAAAGTAGGCCTTAGACAAGTATGTGTGATGTCACCATGGTTGTTCAATATATTTATAGATGGTTCAATATATTTATAAAAGGTTCAGAGGGGTAATGCCTTCTGTATCCTGGGCACGCGCCCCAGCTCTTAGGAGCTGGATGAAATTTTCGCATTAAAACCAGTGACAAACACCTTACAATATGTACTAAACATGTATCTCCTAAACCTCATGTACTGTATATGCCATCTATATACCAGCAATGTATATTTTAAATATTGTGTACCATATTACGTAATAAAATATACCTATTGATAGCTCTAGGCCTTTCGTGTTACAATAAACACATCATCAGGAACTTGCAATGTTACACAAAAGACGAGGAAGTCCAAGTAAATACGTTCAGATGAAGCGTCGTTCTGGCACTCAGGCTGCGGCCTGAGTGCCAGGAACGGCTCAGATGGAGTTGATTGACTCATTGCGCCCCTGACATAGGCCTGTAAATGGTTCGTCACGTGTACACACTCCGTCACTCCTTCGGGAGCCAGTGCCGGGTCACCACATGGAAAAGACCAGTGCCAGGACCCGTCCTGGCAAACCTACCTGAACCTGAACCTCTGTGTTAGAAGTGATCAAGGTCCCAAGACCGAAGCGTTTTCTAACAAATATAACCTTGTGTTTTTTCAGGTTCCTTTTTAAACCTCTATTATTCATCTTCAAACTACTGTCGAACATTTTCAGCTGAACGTTGACTGCTGTTCTTCAACGTTCATGTCACATGATGGGTGATCATCACAATGGGAAACTTGAAAGGTTCAGATACTAATGAATGTTGACAATCAAACGTGCATATATGTTCTCCAAACACAATTCATTCCTATCATCATAATTTCGATGATGTCCAATTTCACGGCCCAGGAAAGTTCTCTCCGACCCTAAATCTACCAAGGATCTTAATATGATGAAGGAGCTTGGTGTCACTAGTATCAGTGATAGGATTATTGAGATTAACAGTCACTATGAATCTTACTGAATGTCTAGAAGTACACATAGATCTAAATGGACTGTGAAAACATGCAATTATGTTAAGTTTTATAACCTGCATGAATTGTATCACTGTAAACAACAAGAGCATTTCACCCCTCCATGGAAGATGTGTTCATTTAACATCACATACCTGCAAGCCCCTCCCAAGAAGCTCATTGCTAGTAATCCCTTCCTTAAATCACTTGTTAAAACAACTGCTCAAGATTTTTTTTTTTTCGTCTAACTAGTATTTACAATTTATCACAAACTATATAGACTGATGGATCCAATCAGAAGTCTACCGGCAGGGCTGCATCTGCTCTTGTTGCCACCTCCAGCAGGAGTACTGGCAGGGCTGGGTCTGCTCTTGTTGCCATCTCCAGCAGGAGTCCTGGCCTCCTGCTGCAGCATACGGGCGCCTAGCAAACCTAAGAACAGCATTCTGACATCTTAATAAAGAATCGTTCAGGACCCTGTACACTGTGTACGTTAGACCCATACTGGAGTATGCAGCACCTGTTTGGAAACCACATCTAGCCAAGCACGTAAAGAAGCTAGAGAAAGTGCAAAGGTTTGCATCAAAACTATTCCCGGAGCTAATTGGTATGTCCTACGAGGAGAGGTTAAGGGAAATTGACCTGACGACACTGGAGGACAGGAGAGATAGGGACGACATGATAACGACATATAAGATACTGAGAGGAATTGTCAAGGTGAACAGAGAGAGACTGTTCCAGAAATGGGACACAGCAACAAGGGGACACAGATAGAAGTTGAAGACTCAGATGAATCACAGGGATGTTAGGAAGTATTTCTTCAGTCACAGAGTGGTCGGGAAGTGGAATAGCTTGGGAAGCGATGTAGTGGAGGCAGGTTCCATACATAACTTTAAGAAGAGGTATGATAAAGCTCATGGCGCAGGGAGAGTGACCCAGTAACGGCCAGTGAAGAGGCGGGGCCAGGAGCTATGACTCGATCCCTGCAACCACAACTAGGTGAGTACACTGTAGTCCCCCAGCCTTGTTGTTAGTGTAGAACACTATAGTCCCCCAGCCTTGTTGTTAGTGTAGAACACTATAGTCCCCCAGCCTTGTTGTTAGTGTAGAACATTGTAGTCCCCCTGCCTTGTTGTTAGTGTAGAACACTGTAGTCCCCCAGCCTTGTTGTTAGTGTAGAACACTGTAGTCCCCCTGCCTTGTTGTTAGTGTAGAACACTGTAGTCCCCCAGCCTTGTGTTAGTGAAGAACACTGTAGTCCCCCAGCCTTGTTGTTAATGTAGAACACTGTAGTCCCCCAGCATTGTTGTTAGTGTAGAACACTGTAGTCCCCAGCCTTGTTGTTAGTGAAGAACATTGTAGTCCCCCAGCCTTGTTGTTAATGTAGAACACTGCAGTCCCCCAGCCTTGTTGTTAGTGTAGAACACTGTAGTCCCCCAGCCATGTTGTTAGTGTAGAACACTGTAGTCCCCAGCCTTGTTGTTAGTGTAGAACACTGCAGTCCCCCAGCCTTGTTGTTAGTGTAGAACACTGTAGTCCCAAAGTCTTGGGTTTAGTGTAGAACACTGTAGTCCCCCAGCCTTGTTGTTAGTGTAGAACACTGTAGTCCCCCAGCCTTGTGTTAGTGAAGAACATTGTAGTCCCCCAGCCTTGTTGTTAGTGTAGAACACTGCAGTCCCCCAGTCTTGTTGTTAGTGTAGAACACTGTAGTCCCCCAGCCTTGTTGTTAGTGAAGAACACTGTAGTCCCCCAGCCTTGTTGTTAGTGTAGAACACTGTAGTCCCCCAGCCTTGTGTTAGTGAAGAACACTGTAGTCCCCCAGCCTTGTTGTTAGTGTAGAACACTGTAGTCCTCCAGCATTGTTGTTAGTGTAGAACACTGTAGTCCCCCAGCATTGTTGTTAGTGTAGAACACAGTAGTCCCCAGCCTTGTTGTTAGTGAAGAACATTGTAGTCCCCCAGCCTTGTTGTTAGTGTAGAACACTGCAGTCCCCCAGCCTTGTTGTTAGTGTAGAACACTGTAGTCCCCCAGCCTTGTTGTTAGTGTAGAACACTGTAGTCCCCAGCCTTGTTGTTAGTGTAGAACACTGTAGTCCCCCAGCCTTGTTGTTAGTGTAGAACACTGTAGTCCCAAAGTCTTGTTGTTAGTGTAGAACACTGTAGTCCCCCAGCCTTGTTGTTAGTGTAGAACACTGTAGTTCTCCAAGCATTTTTGTTAGTGTAGAACATTGTAGTCCCCCAGCCTTGTTGTTAGTGTAGAACACTAGAGTCCCCAGTCTTGTTGTTAGTGAGAACATTGTAGTCCCCCAGCCTTGTTGTTAGTGTAGAACACTGCAGTCCCCCAGCCTTGTTGTTAGTGTAGAACACTGTAGTCCCCCAGCCTTGTTGTTAGTGAGAACATTAGTCCCCAGCCTTGTTGTTAGTGTAGAACACTGCAGTCCCCCAGCCTTGTTGTTAGTGTAGAACACTGTAGTCCCCCAGCCTTGTTGTTAGTGTAGAACACTGTAGTCCCCAGCCTTGTTGTTAGTGTAGAACACTGTAGTCCCCCAGTCTTGTTGTTAGTGAAGAACATTGTAGTCCCCCAGTCTTGTTGTTAGTGTAGAACACTGTAGTCCCCCAACCTTGTTGTTATTGATGAACACTGTAGTCCCCCAGCCTTATTTATATATTTAGACTTTAGTAAGGCTTTTGATAGAGTACCGCACCAGAGACTGTTATGGAAAGTGGCAGCTCATGGCATTTTGGGAAAAGTGCTGTCATGGATCGAGTCATGGCTCACCAATAGGAAGCAGAGTGTGCTTAAATTGGGTTAAATTCGAGTGGGGAATTACTAGTGATATGAGCAAATTCGCCGATGACACGAAGATAGGTAGGATAATTGATTCAAACGTAGATGTCAGGTAACTTCAGGAGGATTTAGACAGACTCATTTCCTGGTCAGAAAAGTGGCAGATGCAGTTCAATGTAGATAAATGCAAGGTTCTGAAGCTCGGGAGTGTCCATAACCCAAGCACTTATAAGTTAAATAACGTAGAACTTAGCCATACAGATTGCGAAAAGGACTTGGGGGTTATGGTAAGCAGTAACCTTAACCCAAGACAGCAATGCCTAAACGTACGTAATAAGGCAAACAGATTACTGGGATTTATATCAAGAAGTGTAATTAACAAAAGTCCCGAGGTTATATTACAGCTTTATACATCGTTAGTAAGGCCTCACCTAGATTACGCAGCTCAGTTCTGGTCTCCATATTACAGAATGAATATAAATTCGTTAGAAAACATTCAGCGTAGAATGACTAAATTAATACATAGCATTAGAAATCTTCCATATGAAGATAGATTGAAAACCCTTAAGTTACATACACTTGTAAGACGAAGAATGATTGGAGACATGATCGAGGTATACAAGTGGAAAATGGGTATTAACAAAGGGGATATAAATAAGGTCTTGAGGATATCTCTCCAAGAGAGAACCCGCAATAATGGATTCAAGTTAGATAAGTTTAGATTTAGAAAGGATATAGGAAAGTATTGGTTTGGAAATAGGGTAGTTGATGAGTGGAGCTGTCTGCCTAGTAGGGTTATTGAAGCTAGAACATTAGGTAGTTTCAAATTTAGGTTGGATAAATTCATGAAATGAGAGGGGTTGGATTTGAGTGGGACTTGCACATGAGTAAATAGAATCATCAAAGCTTATTTCTTGGGTAGCATTGAAGATTGGGATGAGCAAAATATTGTTAGTGGGTTGGATTGTAAAGGACCTGCCTAGTATGGGCCAACAGGCGTGCTGCATTGTTCCTCCTTTATTATGTTCTTAACACTCTAGTCCCCCAGCCTTGTGTTAATGAAGATCACTGTAGTCCCCCAGTCTTGTTGTTAGTGTAGAACACTGTAGTCCCCCAGCATTTTTGTTAGTGAAGAACACTGTAGTCCCACAGCCTTGTGTTAGTGAAGAACACTGTAGTCCCCAAGTCTTGTTAGTGAAGAGCACTGTAGTCCCCCAGTCTTGTTAGTGAAGAGCACTGTAGTCCCCCAGCCTTCTTGTTAGTGAAAAACGCTGTAGTCCCCCAGCCTTGTTGTTAGTGTAGAACACTGTAGTCCCCCAGTCTTGTTGTTAGTGTAGAACACTGTAGTCCCCCAGTTTTGTTGTTAGTGAAGAACACTGTAGTCCCCCAGCCTTTTTGTTAGTGTAGAACACTGTAGTCCCCCAGCTTTGTTGTTAGTGAAGAACACTGTAGTCCCCCAGCAGGGGTTGAGTCACTGTAGTCCCCCAGCAGGGGTTGAGTCACTGTAGTCTTGAAGAATCTTTTGCACATAGTCCTACAGTCTTAACACTGTGTCCATGTATTATATTGATAAAGCCACTGGTAGTTATGTGTATACAGGATGGCGTTACCCAACGGCGCTCTACCGGAAGTTGTGTTGGGGGAACATGACCGCAGCCGCAACGATGAGACGCCGTACACACAGGTAGTGGCCGCAGTACGTGTTATACCCCACGACAAGTATGGCCACTCTACCAGCCCTAAAGACCACGACATTGGTCTTATAGAACTGGCCACTGAGGTGGACCTGGAGGAGACACGTAACATCGCGCCTGCCTGCCCTCCTGACCACGACCTGGATTATCACAACCTCACAGTCACTGTCTCAGGGTAAGTTAATGCAGACAGAGGTACACATGACACCTCTATTTGATGGTGTCTGTCACCAGAAACGGGGAAAATCAACACATGTCTCACGTAGCCTGTTTTCAGGGTTCGATGTGTCATTTTTTTTTTTTTTTTGAGTAAATCCACAGATGCTCTTCTTCTCTGTATTATGAACATAAAAATAGAGTAACACTGCAGAACGCCTACTGGCCCATACAAGGAAGGTCCTCAAAACCACGCTTTCCCATCCACGTTTCTGTCCAACATTTTACGAAGGCTACCCAAAAATTTGCTTCAGTACTTCAGGTACTGAAGCCGCCACTGTCTGGCGAAACGTTTCATCAGTAATGATTACGAAATGTTACACAAATATTTCATTCTTCAACTTGTGGGTTTTCTGAAGCGTTTGCAACACCCGGGGTTAAGTTAGCTAAGGTCAGGTAAGGGAAGATTACATAAACCTGTTAATGGTAAATATAGCCACAAATAAACAACTTAGATAAATGACTGAGATATATGTGGCGAGGCAGCAGCCAGATGCTGTCAGGGAGACTAAGATTTATATGGCGAGGCAGTAGCCAGACTCTGTCAGGGAGACTGAGATATATGTAGCGAGGCAGCAGCCAGACTCTGTCAGGGAGACTGAGATATGGAAAAATAAACACATAAGCAGTATAATGTGATCCTTTATTGACAACGTTTCGCCCACGCAGTGGGCTTTATCGAGTCACAGACAGATCGTGACTCGATAAAGCCACTGCGTGGGCGAAACGTTGTCAATAAAGGATCACATTATACTGCTTATGTGTTTATTTTTCCATTGTGTCGGTATTTTATACCATTTATTTCCATCGAGACTGAGATATATGTGGCGAGGCAGCAGCCAGACTCTGTCAGGGAGACTGAGATATATGTGGCGAGGCAGCAGCCAGACTCTGTCAGGGAGACTGAGATATATGTGGCGAGGCTGCAGCCAGACTCTGTCAGGGAGACTGAGATATATGTAGCGAGGCAGCAGCCAGACTCTGTCAGGGAGACTGATATATATGTAGCGAGGCAGCAGCCAGACTCTGTCAGGGAGACTGGCATTGGCTTAAGCCGGTGGGAGACTTGGACCTGCCTCGCATGGGCCAGTAGGCCTGCTGCAGTGTTCCTTCTTTCTTATGTTCTTATGACTGAGATATATGTAGCGAGGCAGCAGCCAGACTCTGTCAGGGAGACTGAGATATATGTAGCGAGGCAGCAGCCAGACTCTGTCAGGGAGATTGAGATATATGTAGCGAGGCAGCAGCCAGAAGGTGTCAGGGAGACTGAGATATATGTGGCGAGGCAGCAGCCAGACTGTCAGGGAGACTGATATATATGTAGCGAGGCAGTAGCCAGACTCTGTCAGGGAGATTGAGATATATGTAGCGAGGCAGCAGCCAGAAGGTGTCAGGGAGATTGAGATATATGTGGCGAGGCAGCAGCCAGACTCTGTCAGGGAGACTGAGATATATGTGGCGAGGCAGCAGCCAGACTCTGTCAGGGAGACTGAGATATATGTGGCGAGGCAGCAGCCAGACTCTGTCAGGGAGACTGAGATATATGTGGCGAGGCAGCAGCCAGACTCTGTCAGGGAGACTGAGATATATGTGGCGAGGCAGCAGCCAGACTCTGTCAGGGAGACTGATATATATGTAGCGAGGCAGTAGCCAGACTCTGTCAGGGAGATTGAGATATATGTAGCGAGGCAGCAGCCAGAAGGTGTCAGGGAGACTGAGATATATGTGGCGAGGCAGCAGCCAGACTCTGTCAGGGAGACTGATATATATGTAGCGAGGCAGCAGCCAGAAGGTGTCAGGGAGACTGAGATATATGTGGCGAGGCAGCAGCCAGACTCTGTCAGGGAGACTGAGATATATGTGGCGAGGCAGCAGCCAGACTCTGTCAGGGAGACTGATATATATGTAGCGAGGCAGCAGCCAGAAGGTGTCAGGGAGACTGAGATATATGTGGCGAGGCAGCAGCCAGACTCTGTCAGGGAGACTGAGATATATGTGGCGAGGCAGCAGCCAGACTCTGTCAGGGAGACTGAGATATATGTGGCGAGGCAGCAGCCAGACTCTGTCAGGGAAGCCTTCATGTCTGTACGTAAATCATCGTAGCTGAAATACGTTGGTAAATGGTTCAGATAACCAACAAGTTGATATATTAGACACATCTGTAACACTTAAATACATTTATTGGGGAAACGTTTCGCCAGACAGTGGTTTCATCAGTTCAATACAGAGAGGACTAGTGAAGATAAGAAGGAAACTGAGGCAATCAGTCCCTCAGCCTTGAGTATCTGGGTATCTTTATTGATGAAACGTATCGCCTACACAATAGACTTCTTCAGTCAGATACAAAGGGATCAGTAGTAATGAAATAAATATAATGTAATTTAGCCATCAAACTTACAGAAAAAGTATTTGATGTGGTCAGTCCTACAGCCTATAGAAGAGTTCAGCTCAATGGTCTGGAACAAGGTGGTCAGTCCCATAGCCTGGAGAAGAGTTCAGCTCCATGGTCTGGAACAAGGTGGTCAGTCCTACAGCCTGGAGAAGAGTTCAGCTCAATGGTCTGGAACAAGGTGGTCAGTCCTACAGCCTGGAGAAGAGTTCAGCTCCATGGTCTGGAACAAGGTGGTCAGTCCCATAACCTGGAGAAGAGTTCAGCTCGATGGTCTGGAACAAGGTGGTCAGTCCCTCAGCGTGGAGAAGAGTTCAGCTCAATGGTCTGGAACAAGGTGGTCAGTCCCATAGCCTGGAGAAGAGTTCAGCTCCATGGTCTGGAACAAGGTGGTCGGTCCCTCAGCGTGGAGAAGAGTTCAGCTCCATGGTCTGGAACAAGGTGGTCAGTCCCACAGCCTGGGGAAGAGTTCAGCTCCATGGAGCTCAGCTCTCTGTGGGCGAAACGTTTCATTAATAAAGACACCCAAGTGTTGCACCTGAGTCTTAATCTTCAAATATAACTTGTAGACGTTCCCCTGACTTACACTTCCACGTTCCCCTGACTTACATTTCCAAGTTCCCCTGACTACCACTTTCACGTTCCCCTGACTTCCACTTCCAGGTTCCCCTGACTTCAACTTCCAAGTTCCTGACTTCCACTTCCACGTTCCCCTGACTTCCAGGTTCCCCTGACTTCCACTTCCACGTTCCCCTGACTTCCACTTCCACGTTCCCCTGACTTACACTTCCACGTTCCCCTGACTTACACTTACACGTTCCCCTGACTTACACTTCCAAGTTCCCCTGACTGTCACACTTCCACGTTCCCCTGACTTCCACGTTCCCCTGACTTACACTTCCACGTTCCCCTGACTTACACTTACACGTTCCCCTGACTTAAACTTCCACGTTCCCTTGACTTACACTTACACGTTCCCCTGACTTACACTTCCACGTTCTCCTGACTTACACTTCCACGATCCCCTGACTTACACTTCAACGTTCCCCTGACTTACACTTCCAAGTTCCATTGACTTCCACTTCCACGATCTCCTGACTTACACTGCCACGTTCCCCTAACTTACACTTCCAGGTTCCCCTGACTTACACTTCCACGTTCCCCTGACTTCCACTTCCACGATCCCCTGACTAACACTTTAACGTTCCCCTGACTTCCACTTCCACGATCCCCTGATTAACACTTTCACGGTCTCCTGACTTCCACTTCCACGAACGATCCCCTGACTAACACTTTCACGTTCCCCTGACTTCTACTTCCACGATCCCCTGACTAACACTTTCACGTTCCCCTGACTTCCACTTCCACGTTCCCCTGACTTACACTTCCACGTTCCCCTGACTTCCATTTCCACGATCCCCTGACTAACACTTTCACGTTCCCCTGACTTCCACTTCCACGTTCCCCTGACTTAAACTTCCACGTTCCCCTGACTTACACTTCCACGTTCCCCTGACTTACACTGCCACGTTCCTCTGACTTACACTTCAACGTTCCCCTTACTTCCACTTCCACGTTCCCCTGACTTACACTTCCACGTTCCCCTAACTTACACTTCCACGTTTTCTTGACTTCCACTTCCACGTTCACTTGACTTCCACTTCCACGTTCTCCTGACTTTCACTTCCACGTTCCCCTGACTTACACTTCCACGTTCCCCTGACTTACACTTCCACGTTCTCCTGACTTACACTTCCACGTTCCCCTGACTTACACTGCCACGTTCCCCTGACTTACACTTCAACGTTCCCCTGACTTACACTTCAACGTTCCCCTGACTTACACATCAACGATCCTCTAACTTCCACTTCCACGTTCCCTTGACTTCCACTTCCACGATCTCCTGACTTCCACTTCCACGTTCCCCTGACTTACACTTCCACGTTCCCCGGACTTACCCTTCAACGTTCCCCTGACTTACACTTCCACGTTCCATTGACTTACACTTCCACGATCTCCTGACTTCCACTTCCACGTTCCATTGACTTCCACTTCCACGTTCCCCTGACTTAAACTTCCACGTTCTCCTGACTTACACTTCTACGTTCCCCTGACTTACACTGCCACGTTCCCCTGACTTCCACTTCAACGTTCCCCTGACTTAAACTTCCACGTTCTCCTGACTTCCACTTCCACGTTCCCCTGACTTCCACTTCCACTTTCCCCTGACTTACACTTCCACGTTCCCTTGACTTACACTTCCACGTTCTCCTGACTTCCACTTCCACGTTCTTCTGACTTATACTTCCAAGTTCCCCTGACTTCCACTTCCACGTTCTCTGACTTACATTTCCACGTTCTCCTGAGTTACACTTCCACGTTCTTATGACTTACACTTCCACGTTCCCTTGACGTACACTTCCACGTTCCCTTGACTTACACTTCCACGTTCTCCTGACTTACACAATCCACGTTCTCCTGACTTACACTTCCATGTTCCCCTGATTTACACTTCCACGTTCCCCTGACTTACACTTCCATGTTCCCCTGACTTACATTGCCACGTTCCCCTGAATTACACTTCCACGATCACCTGACTAACACTTTCACGTTCCCCTGAGTTCCACTTCCACGATCCCCTGATTAACACTTTCACGGTCTCCTGACTTCCACTTCCACGTTCTTCTGACTTATACTTCCAAGTTCCCCTGACTTCCACTTCCACGTTCTCTGACTTACATTTCCACGTTCTCCTGAGTTACACTTCCACGTTCCCATGACTTACACTTCCACGTTCCCCTGACGTACACTTCCACGTTCCCTTGACTAACACTTTCACGTTCCCTGACTTACATTTCCACTTTCCCTGACTTACACTTCCACGTTCCCCTGACTTACACTTCAACGTTCCCCTGACTTACACTTCAACGTTCCCCTGACTTACACTTCAACGTTCCTCTGACTTACACTTCAACGTTCCCCTGACTTACACTTCAACGTTCCCCTGACTTACACTTCAACGTTCCCCTGACTTACACTTCAACGTTCCCTGACTTACACTTCAACGTTCCCTGACTTACACTTCAACGTTCCCCTGACTTACACTTCAACGTTCCCCTGACTTACACTTCAACGTTCCCCTGACTTACACTTCCACGTTCCCCTGACTTACACTTCAACGTTCCCCTGACTTACACTTCAACGTCTAAAAATAAAGACCCCAGTTTTATCTCGTAAACAAAATAGATGTTGAAACTTTCTTTTTTCTCCTGAATTAATTAAATTTCTGCATATAAAATAGGTGTGTTGACGTTGAAGAGATCTTGATCCAGGGAAGTTGAGGCTAACATCCCTTTCTTTAGTAACAATCATAAAAATAATAATAATAATAAAATAATAATAATATTAATAATAATAATAATAATAATAATAATAATAATAATAATAATAATAATAATAATAATAATAATAATAATAATAATAATAATAATAATAATAATAATAATAATAATAATAATATTAAGAGGTGTGTTAATGTTGCAGTTTTATAACTGTAGTGTACGCGCTTCTGGCAAGACAGTGATGGAGTGAATGATGGTGAAAGTTTTTCTTTTTCGGGCCACCCTGCCTTGGTGGGAGACTGCCGATGTGTTTATAATAAAATAAATAATAATAATATTATTAAAAAATTGCAATAAATCTCATATATTGATCTGCAGTAACAATTTTTACCCCACACATTAGTAATGTTTATGTTGTCCCAGGTGGGGCTACACCAGCTTCCCGGGACGCCTGGCTGAGGTGCTGCAGAAGGTGGAGATGAAGACGGTGCCTCAGGAGGTGTGTAGCAGGCAGTATGAGGCAGGAGTGATCACAGATAACATGATCTGTGCCGCAGCTCCCAACAAGGACTCATGTTTTGTGAGTATCTCTTTTAAGAATGAATGTTGAGTGTACGTTGTTGTTTGATTGATTCGTCCAACACTGCGTCCTGACACGAGTCCTAAGATGACTCGTCTCAGGATTTAGAAGATGTAGATCTATTTCAGTTGTTCTCTGGCAGCGGTCTAGGTCTTCCTGCAATCCCTCTGCGTTCCACTCCAAAACTTTTTATATACGTCAGCGGCTAGCAATAACAGCCTGGTTGATCAGACCTTGATCCACAACGAGGCCTGGTCTCAGACCGGACAGAGAGGGGTTAACCCCCGAAACCCTCTCCAGGTATATTACAGTGAGCTGAAGCCATCTGGGCCCTGTGTCATGTGGTCGGGCAAATTTGTTAATAAAGGTATGGACTTGTACCATCTGGATACACAGCTGGAGTTTATACAGTAACGAAGAAGATACACAGCTGGAGTATATACAGTAATGAAGAAGATACACAGCTGGAGTTTATACAGTAACGAAGAAGATAGACAGCTGGAGTATATACAGCAACGAAGAAGATAGACAGCTGGAGTATATACAGCAACGAAGAAGATAGACAGCTGGAGTATATACAGTAACGAAGATGATACACAGCTGGAGTTTATACAGTAACGAAGAAGATACACAGCTGGAGTTTATACAGTAACGAAGAAGATACACAGCTGGAGTTTATACAGTAACGAAGAAGATACACAGCTGGAGTTTATACAGTAACGAAGAAGATACACAGCTGGAGTTTATACAGTAACGAATAAGATACAAAGCTGGAGTTTATACAGTAACGAAAGAAGATAGACAGCTGAAGTATATACAATAACGAAAAGATACACAGCTGGAGTTTATACAGTAACGAAGAAGATACACAGCTGGAGTTTATACAGTAACGAAGAAGATACACAGCTGGAGTTTATACAGTAACGAAGAAGATACACAACAGCTTCTGTGACAATACACTCCAGTACAAAGGTAAGAAGGCC
Organism: Cherax destructor; assembly: GCA_009830355.1. NCBI lineage: Eukaryota > Metazoa > Arthropoda > Malacostraca > Decapoda > Parastacidae > Cherax > Cherax destructor. Next base: position 21,741 of record WNWK01030797.1, read on the forward strand.
GCCTCCCAACACACCGGCAGTCTCCCACCGAGGTAGTCTCCCACCGTAGGAGTCTCCCACCGAGGCATTCTCCCACAGAGGCAGTCTCCCACCGAGGCATTCTCTCATCGAGGCAGTCTCCCACCGAGGTAGTCTCCCACCTAGGTAGTCTCCCATTGAGGTAGTCTCCCATTGAGGTAATCTCCCACCGATGTAGTCTCCCACCGAGGAGTCTCCCACCGAGGCATTCTCCCACCGAGGCAGTCTCCCACCGAGGCATTCTCTCACCGAGGCAGTCTCCCACCGAGGTAGTCTCCCACCGAGGTAGTCTCCCATTGAGGTAATCTCCCACCGATGTAGTCTCCCACCGAGGTAGTCTCCCATTGAGGTAATCTCCCACCGAGGGAGTCTCCTACCGAGGCAGTCTCCCACCGAGGTAGTCTCCCATCGAGGTAGTCTCCCACCGAGGCAGTCTCCCACCGAGGTATTCTCCCACCGAGGTAGTCTCCCACCGAGGTATTCTCCCATTGAGGCAGTCTCCCACTGAGGCATTCTCCCACCGAGGCAGTCTCCCACCGAGGCATTCTCCCACCGAGGCAGTCTCCCACCGAGGCATTCTCCCATCGAGGTAGTCTCCCACCGAGGCAGTATCCCACCGAGGTATTCTCCAACCGAGATAGTCTCCCACCGAGGCATTCTCTCACCGAGGCATTCTCCCACCGAGGCATTCTCCCACCGAGGCAGTCTCCCACCGAGGCATTCTCCCACCGAGGTAGTCTCCCATTGAGGTAATCTCCCACCGAGGTAGTCTTTCACCGAGGCATTCTCCCAACGAGGGAGTCTCCCAACGAGGCATTCTCCAACCGAGGCAGTCTCCCACCGAGGCATTCTCTCACCGAGGCAGTCTCCCACCGAGGCAGTCTCCCACCGAGGTAACCTCCCATCGAGGTAGTCTCCCACCGAGGCAGTCTCCCACAGAGGTATTCTCCCACCGAGGTAGTCTCCCACCGAGGTATTCTCCCATTGAGGCAGTCTCCCACCGAGGCATTCTCCCACCGAGGCAGTCTCCCACCGAGGCATTCTCCCATCGAGGTAGTCTCCCACCGAGGCAGTCTCCCACCGAGGTATTTTCCAACCGATGTAGTCTCCCACCGAGGCATTCTCTCACCGAGGCATTCTCCCACCGAGGCATTCTCCCACCGAGGCAGTCTCCCACCGAGGCATTCTCCCACCGAGGCAGTCTCCACCGAGGTAGTCTCCCACCGAGGTAGTCTCCCATTGAGGTAATCTCCCACCGAGGTAGTCTCCCACCGAGGGAGTCTCCCACTGAGGCATTCTCCCACCGAGGCATTCTACCACCGAGGAGTCTCCCACCGAGGCATTCTCCCACCGAGGCAGTCTCCCACCGAGGCATTCTCCCACCGAGGTAGTCTCCACCGAGGCAGTCTCCCACCGAGGTAGTCTCCCATCGAGGTAGTCTCCCGAGTCACCGAGGCAGTCTCCCAC
>WNWK01030798.1:0-23223 GCA_009830355.1 Cherax destructor
AAAGCTGTGCGCCACTGTTTTTGTTTGGAGATGTGGGGTTGCCACACCTTGCGGCGATAGTGGCACTTACGATTCTGGTAGGATGGCCACTGTTGGGCTTTCACTTTCCAGGAGCTATCACCCCATTCACCTTTTCCAGTCCCCATGACTGATTTCCCACTTCAGAGAAATGCAGTATAATGATAAATATAATTATGGCAACCTGAAACCCTCTTACGCCAGTCATAGTCACTCTTCACTCTTTATCACATCACAACAAAAATTAGTTTTTTTTTTGTTTTTGTTTTTATTAAAAAGAAACCACTGATCCTATCAGACACCTAGCAATGGCCTAGTAGCTACTCTAGAAATCACCACTGATAAACCTCTTTCACTCCTCACTTCACAGTCCGGCTTCACCTATTACACTTCTAGCTCATTTCCATCCTGGCAGGGTATAAAAAAAAAAAAAAAAAAAGTTTTAATCAATGGTGATGTCCTTCCAAAGCCCCATCAATCCCATTTAGCGGGGCTCGTCGTGTTGTTGACTGGTCGTCGTAGAGTTGATGTTTCAGCCATTTTAAAAGCAGTGACGCTCGCAGGACCTTATGTCTAGCCCTTATACAATGTCATATGGACTACGCTTGCTCTTCATGATACTCTGCCTTGACAAAAAAAAAAAAAACCTGAAAGATAAACTGCAAATCACCCTGAACAAAATGGTAAGATTCATCCTGGACCTGGGTCCAAGAGAGCATGTAGGCCAGGATGAATTACAACAATTGGATATGCTGAATGTTGAAGACAGAGTCAAACAACTGAAGTTAAATAAGGAGCAACTGTAAGTAGTTAGACTGTTGGGTTTAGTCCTGACTCTTTCTCTTCTACTTCAGCTCTTCCTCTCACCGGCTATTTCTTCTGTCCCCACTTCCCCTCGCCCCTAGTGGGTCCTTACCTGAGAGTCTGAACTAACTAAAAGTTAAATTAAGTTTTAAATTGCTCACAAACAGTGTCCAGAATATCTTGCTGCCAATTTTGTCAAGACTGGGAACCAAAGCAGTCATAGTACTAGGGGGAGAGAGCACAACTTTGTAGTACCCACAGTCAGTGGCCAGTTTTCAAACACCTTTTATTGTGCAGCAATAAAGGAATGGAACAGACTGACTGCACATGTCAAAGCCAGTCATAGCATGAGCCAGTTCAAGAAGAGAGCCAAAAGGTACCTAATGAGGAGGAGGAGGTGTTGATTCACCGGGAATTCTCCCGGCCCGGGTCTTTACCAGATGGCGACCCGGCTCCGGCTCCCTGGCGTGGGAGTAGCAGAGACCTAAGTCTCCCATGGGAGGGGGTACCCCTCAGCGGTGGGACCAACTGGTCCCAGGCCTAGCCATATTCGCCCACAAGCACGAGCCCGGTAGGTAGATAGTTGCTAGGCCCTCTGGTCTGCCACCTTCCCCGCCCCAAGGAGGCTGACGGGAAGGGCAGGCTTGCGAGCCGCAGATGATAGCAAGCTCCAGCCTTGGCACCTACCCTGCCCTAGAAGGGCTGGGCATGGTGATCGACTACCTAATGAGGAGGAGGAGGTGTTGATTCACCGGGAAATCTCCCGGTCCGGGTCTTTACCAGATGGCGACCCGGCTCCGGCTCCCTGGCGAGGGAGTAGCAGAGACCGAAGTCTCCCATGGGATGGGTACCCTCAGCGGTGGGACCAACTGGTCCCAGGCTAGCCATATTCGCCCACAAGCACGTAGGTAGATAGTTGCTAGGCCCCTTGGTCTACCTTCCCCGCCCCAAGAGGCTGAGGGAAGGACAGGCTTGCGAGCCGCAGATGGTAGCAAGCTCCAGCCTTGGCACCTACCCTGCCCTAGAAGGGCTGGGCATGGTGATCGACCTACCTAATGAATGTAGCGACAGAAAGGGAGGAGAATGATTTTTTATGTTTTTAGCTAACACACATGTAAATATAAGTAACTCATTTTACCTTATTCCTATTATATCTCCTTTATAGTATAATAATAAGATGTTATCTCCTTTATAATATAATAATAAGATATTATCTCCTTTATAGTATAATAATAAGATATTATCTCCTTTATAGTATAATAATAGGGTATTTAAAGGACCCCAATGGAAATAAGTCACTCTGATTTTTTGGGTTATCCTAGGTTCTCTACACATATGCTGCTATGTATGATAATCTATGTAACTGTATTTATGTATACCTGAATAAACTTACTTACTTACCCTATTTTAACTGAAGAAATTGGTTGAGGTATATATATTTATTTAAATAGTTACCCAGTTGAATCAAAGAAAACTGATTCTTCTCTTTTTCAGAGAAAATAACTTTTAGAGGTAACTAAAACAAATCACGCACGGGGCTGACTATCTTGTTTGAATTATCATCCCTCTTAATTATTATGCCCAGGGATTATTTACGATGGGGGTCCGATAATTATCTTCCCCAGGATGCAACCAACACCCAGATACCTACTTACAGGATGCTAGCGGCTTTCTTTTGTGCTTTACAATATTTTGTTACTTGTAATACTGCAGAAAGTTTGTTTGTTTGTAAGGAAATACGTATGTTCACATTTTCCACTCATCTGGGGGATCGAACCCTGATCCCCTTAGTGTGGTAGCCGAGGTTGCTACTAATTGAGCCACCTTTGCGTTAAGTGGAGTAAATAATATACATCAACAAATTTGTGAATAATTTAATGAAATTCTGAAATGTTTTCAACTTAACATACTTTTTTTTAATGTTATGCATAATTTGGAGCTTTGTATTAATACTGTACAAAAAAATAAGAATGTAAAAGACATACTTCATTTGTTTTGCATATTCCTAATTTCTTGGCGACTTGCTATACACTTCTACGGTGCCCCGTGGCCTGGTGGCGATAGCTCTCGCTTCACACGGTGAGGGTCCTGGAGTATACCAGGAATATACCTAGAGAGGGGGTCAACGCCCCCGCGGCCCGGTCTGTGACCAGGCCTCATGGTGGATCAGGGCCTGATCAACCAGGCTGTTACTGTTGGCCGCACGCAACCCGAAGTACGAACCACAGCCCGGCTGGTCAGGTACTGACTTTAAGGTGCTTGTCCAGTGCCTGCTTGAAGACAGCCAGGGGTCTATTGGTAATCTGGTAATCCCCCCTATGTATGATGGGATGCAGTTGAACAGTCTTGGGCCCCTGGCACTTATTGTGTTGTCTCTTAACGTGCTAGTGGCACCCCTGGTTTTCATTGGGGGGATATTGCATCGTCTGCCGAGTCTTTTGCTTTCATAGGGAGTGATTTTCGTGTGCAAGTTTGGTACTAATCCCTCTAGGATTTTCCAAGTGTATATAGTCATGTATCTCTCCCGCCTGCGTTCTGGGATGTACAGGTTGAGGAACTTCAAGCGTTTCCAGTAATTGAGGTGTTTTATTGCAGTTATTTTGTCCGGGTTCGATTCCCGGCGAACGGCGAAAACATTGGGCGTGTTTCCTTACACCGGTTGTCTATGTTCCTTATCAGTAAAATGGGTACCTGGGTGTTAGCCGACTGGTGTGGGTCGCATCCTGGGACAAAACTGACCTAATTTGCCTGAAATGCTCTACATAACAAGGGGCTTTCTATATAGTAGTATGTCATTGATGTCAGCTAGGCCTGTATACATTGTACATGTATTTGTATAAATAAAAATATTATTATTATTATTATTATAATTTTTTTCATTAGCAAATATTTTTTACGATATTACGTGCAACGTTATACTCACCGAGAGGTGAGTATGTTGAGTTTACTTAAATCCCTTATTTTAGGCATTAAAATATCCTTGACAGGTGATGTGGAGACTTTAGTTTCCCCAAATTCGCCACACCTCTCAAACTAACGAGGCAGCTACCCACACCTCTCTAAGGAGGCAGCTACCCACACCTCTCAAATTCATGAGGCAGCTGCCCACACCTCTCAAACTAACGAAGCAGCTACCCACACCTCTCAAACTAACGAGGCAGCTACCCACACCTCTCTAACGAGGCAGCTACCCACACCTCTCTAAGGAGGCAGCTACCCACACCTCTCAAACTAACGAGGCAGCTACCCACACCTCTCAAACTAACGAGGCAGCTACCCACACCACTCAAACTAACGAGGCAGTTACCCACACGTCTCAAATTCATGAGGCAGCTTCGAGGTACTAGCTTCCCAATACCTTAAAGATCCTGGGTATTAAGAAGTTATCCAGAGACTCTAGAAGTACCTTATACTGTACGAACACTCTAAGAGTACCTCGTACTATACGAATACTCTAAGAGTACCTAATATTATACGAACACTCTATGAGTACCTAATACTAGACAAACGCCTGAGTAGTATAAAGGGATTGACACCATTAACTAATGAATGAATTTTACATACGAATAAACAGTGGGTGTCGCTGAGACAGCCATGTGACAGAAGTGATGATCATAAAATCATCTTATTTATTAGCTCGATGGCTGAGTGGTTCCATTAACGGAGGACCTCCTTCATGCATGGACCCCGGTTCCAGTCATTATTCTGTATACGTATTCACTTTAAGTCATTCATTACGACTTATCTTGGGTTTACTTGAGAAATTACTTAATAATCAGGATTGTTGTACTTGCATATTAGTTGATGTGATGTTCAACTATTCATACCTCGGACTTTTCATAAAACTAAAATCTGTGCATGAATTTTGGGGAGGAATATAGTACTGTAGTTGCACTTGTATTTTCGAGGTAACACCTTCAACCTGCAAATAAAACTGAAGAGTTTGCTACGCTTGTCTTCGTTAAGAATGAAGACAAAGTTGTCCTGTAAGATACTGTATTAAACAACTGAAGGGGAATTATGCTCATGAGTAGAAATTGTATAACTAGTTAATTTTATAAGTAACGTCACTAGGCTTAGCATCAAAAAAGGTGCTGGAAATGGACAGTCACAGCAGTAGTGCTGCATCCACTGGACCGTCACAGCAGTAGTCCTACATCCACTGGACCGTCACAACTGTGGTGCTACATCCACTGGATCGTCACAGCAGTGGTGCTATATCCACTGGACCGTCACAGCAGTGGTGCTACATCCACTGGACCGTCACAGCAGTGGTGCTACATCCACTGGACCGTCACAGCAGTGGTGCTACATCCACTGGACCGTCACAGCAGTGGTGCTACATCCACTGGACCGTCACAGCAGTGGTGCTACATCCACTGGACCGTCACAGCAGTGGTGCTACATCCACTGGACCGTCACAGCAGTGGTGCTACATCCACTGGACGTCACAGCAGTGGTGCTACATCCACTGGACCGTCACAGCAGTAGTGCTACATCCACTGAGATGGGACAACATCTTCAGGGTCCTCTACTGAGGGAAATATGCTTCCTGTAATGCCATAAATGCTTGAAATCCTTAGATGAACGATATATATTAATTCCACAAACATCAAGACAATGCAAGATGTGAGACACACAAATGTAAGAGGCAACAGACTTAGTACGGAAACAGTTCTTCTCAGATGTAGGGCTGAAGAATATCAGAGGGGCAGCCAGGGCTGACAGGAATGTGCTTCTGCTCCCTTATTATTATTATTACGTTTATGAAAGAAGTGCTAAACCCGTAGAGGTCATACTGCACATGGAGGAACAGGAGGCATTCAGGTCTGATCCAAAGTAAAGAAAGTCTAGGCTCAGTTCCTTGGAGCAAGAGCCTCCTCACTTCCGCACTCTATGAATACAACCACAAGAGTACAGTGACACGGTGTCTCACCCCGCACCACCAAAATGTGGGTAGTGAAACAAGCCAGGGGGGGGGGATGGAAATTTTCACCTCAAGATCTTTCACACTTCCATGTTTCATCAGGAGCCATGTAATGTTGCAAGAGCAGCAGCAGGTAGATTGAAGAGAAGTTCTCTTCTCAGAGGAAAAGTAACGTGTTGACGCTTTGTTCTGCCTATCTATCTATATATATATATATATATATATATATATATATATATATATATATATATATATAGTTATATGATGTGTGGTGTTTGTAATGGCTTTTATTTAGTTAAGAGAATTTAACCCAATGAACTAATTGCATTATGTGGCCATCGTAATGCTTTTAAACTAATCACACCCAATGTGTACTATATTTATTGCGATTTATTTTGTCAGGTGCGACTCAAGGAGCAGTACCAAGCAGTGCCCGAGGAACAGTGCAAAACGGTGTCCGAGGAGCAGTGCCAAGCAGTGCCCGAGGTGCCGTTGACACCGGGGCTGTCATTAACCTGAGCTCGGAGGATGCCGACAATGTCATGACATTCTTCATGCACTGTCACTATACCTGGGCCATCCCACTCAAGGTAATCTCTCATGATACTTTTCTCAGTTATTTTTGTCTTTGTAGTTACTGTCTTGTTTAACACTTGCACCTTCAGAGCGCTGCGCCTGGCGTTCACACTTTTCATAACCTTGTCTTGCAACAAAACATTCTCCAAGACTCTCTGTTCAAGAAATTGAGGTTACTTTCCCTTCCTTCGGATCAAATCCAATCATCTTCCATTTCCCAAGTGCTGCCTAATGTGGATATTCATTAATGATGTCCTGAAGAAAACTTGTTCATAAGTTCTGATGATCTCCGACTTTCATTTACATTTCGTAAGGCACTTTTCATTGTTTTTAGGATTTCAGTGCCACCCATTCCCTAGGCACTATTACTTCCACCAGTTTATGGCATCCTCGTGAATTATAATATGGTCATTGGTGATTACAGTCATGCGTCACTTAACGACGGTGACAAGTTTTGAGAAATGCGTCGTTAGGCGATTTCATAAATCGCCGTTGTGCGAACGTCACAGAGATGAATGAGGCTTTTGCCGGCATAACACGGCATACTGTTTTAGAGTCAAAGAGTACACTCTAGAATAACAATAAAAAGTACAGTATAGTAAATTAATAAATCAGGAACATAGTTGTTTATTATAATTATCAAGTATTATGTACTGTTCATAATTGTATGTGCTATATTTTTATACGGCTGGCAGCTCAGTTTACACCACCATCGTATATGCGGTCCGTCGTAGACCGAAACGTCGTTATGCGGCGCATAACTGTAATTGGCAACCTTTTTTAGTTGCCTCACATTCAAAAGATCACAGACACACATATGGGTCTACAGACTGGTTACCTATATACCTTTGAATTCGTCACGATGGTAATGAAAAGTTTATACGTATATAGAAAAAAAAAATTATGGATGTTATATTTGAAAATTTATTGGACATACGTAAATTAATTATCTTTAAATTCTTGAATTTTCTTGGAATTTCTAGTACATAATAATAAGAGGAGTGAAAATAGTTCATGGCGTTTGCCTCACAACCGAAGCGACCTTGGTTCGATTCTCGGGTACGATGAGTCATTTGGGCAAATCTCCTCACACTTACTGCTCCCTGTTCACCTAGTTGTAAATAGGTCCCAGGATGTTAGCTTTGGATGGACGAGTCACACTGGCTGGCATGGTTATCTTAGTTTAGTAACCTTCCTGGGTTAGTAACTTTCCTGGGTTGGTAACCTTCCTGGGCTAGTAACCTTCCTGAGTTAGTAACCTTCCTGGGTTGGTAACCTTCCTGGGTTAGTAACCTTCCTGGGTTAGTAACCTTCCTGGGTTGGTAACTTTCCTGGGTTGGTAACCTTCCTGGGTTAGTAACCTTCCTGGGTTAGTAACCTTCCAGGGTTGGTAACCTTCCTGGGTTGGTAACCTTCCTGGGTTAGTAACCTTCCTGGGTTAGTGACCTTCCTGGGTTAGTAACCTTCCTGGGTTAGTAACATTCCTGGGTTGGTAACCTTCCTGGGTTAGTGACCTTCCTGGGTTATTACCCTTCCTGGGTTAGTAACCTTCCTGGGTTAGTAACCTTCCTGGGTTAGTAACCTTCCTGGGTTAGTAACCTTCCAGGGTTGGTAACCTTCCTGGGTTGGTAACCTTCCTGGGTTAGTAACCTTCCTGGGTTAGTAACCTTCCAGGGTTGGTAACCTTCCTGGGTTGGTAACCTTCCTGGGTTAGTAACCTTCCTGGGTTAGTAACCTTCCTGGGTTAGTGACCTTCCTGGGTTAGTAACATTCCTGGGTTAGTAACATTCCTGGGTTGGTAACCTTCCTGGGTTAGTGACCTTCCTGGGTTATTACCCTTCCTGGGTAAGTAACCTTCCTGGGTTAGTAACCTTCCTGGGTTAGTAACCTTCCTGGGTTAGTAACCTTCCTGGGTTGGTAACCTTCCTGGGTTAGTGACCTTCCTGGGTTAGTAACCCCCTAGTAATTTTTTTTATATCCTCTTGTACGTGAGATGACAGTGATGCTGTAGATTATTGTTACCAAGACTGGCCAGCACCAGCAGCCTGATTGGTCACAGACTCGAATATTAATATTTCACCCGTGTGGAATATTCAACAGTCCTTACGTTGAATATTCCACACGGGTTTTGCGCATTATGAAACAGTATTAAATGTCAGCTAGCCTGGTGTTGTCCACATGGTGTGAGTGACTTCCTGGTTAGTACCTTCCTGGTGTGTACCTGGTTAGTACTTAGCCTAGGGTTGTACCACAGGTGTGAGTGATCATGGTGCTGCTGTGGGTTACTGTTACTTAGCCTGGTGTTGTCCACAGGTGTGAGTGATCATGGTCTGCTGGTGTTACTGTTACTTAGCCTGGGTTCCCAGGTGTAGTGATCATGGTGCTGCTGTGGTACGTTACTAGCCTGGTGTTGTCCACAGTGTGGGATCTGGTGCTGCTGTGGGTTACTGTTACTTGCCTGGTGTTGTCCACAGGTGTGAGTGATCCTGGTGTGCTGTGGGTTACTGTTACTTAGCCTGGTGTTGTCCACAGGTGTGAGTGATCATGGTGCTGCTGTGTTACTGTTACTTAGCCTGGTGTTGTCCACAGGTGTGAGTGATCAGTGTCTGCTGTGTCGTTACGTTACTTCCTGTGTTGTCCCAGGTTAGTGATCTGGTGCTGCTGTTGTACTGTGTATGCCTGAGATTGTTGTCCACAGGTGTGAGTGATCATGGTGCTAGCTGTGTGTTACTGTTACTGCCTGTGGTTTCACAGGGGTTTAGTATTCCCCCGGGTACTTATGAAACGTTTAAATGTTACTTTGCCTGGTGTTGTCCCAGGTGTGAGTGATCATGGTGCTGCTGTGTGTTACTGTTACTTAGCCTAGTGTTGTCCACAGGTGTGAGTGATCATGGTGCTGCTGTGGGTTACTGTTACTTAGCCTGGTGTTGTCCACAGGTGTGAGTGATCATGGTGCTGCTGTGTGTTACTGTTACTTAGCCTAGTGTTGTCCACAGGTGTGAGTGATCATGGTGCTGCTGTGTGTTACTGTTACTTAGCCTGGTGTTGTCCACAGGTGGCAGTGATCATGGTGCTGCTGTGTGTTACTGTTACTTAGCCTGGTGTTGTCCACAGGTGTGAGTGATCATGGTGCTGCTGTGTGTTACTGTTACTTAGCCTGGTGTTGTCCACAGGTGTGAGTGATCATGGTGCTGCTGTGTGTTACTGTTACTTAGCCTAGTGTTGTCCACAGGTGGCAGTGATCATGGTGCTGCTGTGTGTTACTGTTACTTAGCCTAGTGTTGTCCACAGGTGTGAGTGATCATGGTGCTGCTGTGTGTTACTGTTACTTAGCCTAGTGTTGTCCACAGGTGTGAGTGATCATGGTGCTGCTGTGTGTTACTGTTACTTAGCCTAGTGTTGTCCACAGGTGTGAGTGATCATGGTGCTGCTGTGTGTTACTGTTACTTAGCCTAGTGTTGTCCACAGGTGTGAGTGATCATGATGCTGCTGTGTGTTACTGTTACTTAGCCTAGTGTTGTCCACAGGTGTGAGTGATCATGGTGCTGCTGTGTGTTACTGTTACTTAGCCTAGTGTTGTCAACAGGTGTGAGTGATCATGGTGCTGCTGTGTGTTACTGTTACTTAGCCTAGTGTTGTCCACAGGTGGCTGTGATCATGGTGTTGCTGTGGGTTACTGTTACTTAGCCTAGTGTTGTCCACAGGTGGCAGTGATCATGGTGCAGTTGTGTGTTACTGTTACTTAGCCTAGTGTTGTCCACAGGTGTGAGTGATCATGGTGCTGCTGTGGGTTACTGTTACTTAGCCTAGTGTTGTCCACAGGTGGCAGTGATCATGGTGCTGCTGTGTGTTAATGTTACTTAGCCTAGTGTTGTCCACAGGTGTGAGTGATCATGGTGCTGCTGTGGGTTACTGTTACTTAGCCTAGTGTTGTCCACAGGTGTGAGTGATCATGGTGCTGCTGTGGGTTACTGTTACTTAGCCTAGTGTTGTCCACAGGTGGCAGTGATCATGGTGCTGCTGTGTGTTAATGTTACTTAGCCTGGTGTTGTCCACAGGTGTGAGTGATCATGGTGCTGCTGTGGGTTACTGTTACTTAGCCTAGTGTTGTCCACAGGTGTGAGTGATCATGGTGCTGCTGTGTGTTACTGTTACCTAGCCTAGTGTTGTCCACAGGTGGCAGTGATCATGGTGCTGCTGTGTGTTACTGTTACCTAGCCTAGTGTTGTCCACAGGTGGCAGTGATCATGGTGCTGCTGTGGGTTATTGTTACTTAGCCTAGTGTTGTCCACAGGTGGCAGTGATCATGGTGCTGCTGTGGGTTACTGTTACTTAGCCTAGTGTTGTCCACAGGTGTGAGTGATCATGGTGCTGCTGTGTGTTACTGTTACTTAGCCTAGTGTTGTCCACAGGTGTGAGTGATCATGGTGCTGCTGTGGGTTACTGTTACTTAGCCTAGTGTTGTCCACAGGTTGCAGTGATCATGGTGCTGCTGTGTGTTACTGTTACTTAGCCTAGTGTTGTCCACAGGTGTGAGTGATCATGGTGCTGCTGTGTGTTACTGTTACCTAGCCTAGTGTTGTCCACAGGTGTGAGTGATCATGGTGCTGCTGTGTGTTACTGTTACTTAGCCTAGTGTTGTCCACAGGTGTGAGTGATCATGGTGCTGCTGTGTGTTACTGTTACTTAGCCTAGTGTTGTCCACAGGTGTGAGTGATCATGGTGTTGCTGTGGTTTACTGTTACTTAGCCTAGTGTTGTCCACAGGTGTGAGTGATCATGGTGCTGCTGTGTGTTACTGTTACTTAGCCTAGTGTTGTCCACAGGTGTGAGTGATCATGGTGCTGCTGTGTGTTACTGTTACTTAGCCTAGTGTTGTCCACAGGGGTGAGTGATCATGGTGCTGCTGTGTGTTACTGTTACTAGCCTAGTGTTGTCCACAGGTGTGAGTGATCATGGTGCTGCTGTGTGTTACTGTTACTTAGCCTAGTGTTGTCAACAGGTGTGAGTGATCATGGTGCTGCTGTGTGTTACTGTTACTTAGCCTAGTGTTGTCCACAGGTGGCTGTGATCATGGTGTTGCTGTGGGTTACTGTTACTTAGCCTAGTGTTGTCCACAGGTGGCAGTGATCATAGTGCAGTTGTGTGTTACTGTTACTTAGCCTAGTGTTGTCCACAGGTGTGAGTGATCATGGTGCTGCTGTGTGTTACTGTTACTTAGCCTAGTGTTGTCCACAGGTGTGAGTGATCATGGTGCTGCTGTGGGTTACTGTTACTTAGCCTAGTGTTGTCCACAGGTGGCAGTGATCATGGTGCTGCTGTGTGTTACTGTTACTTAGCCTAGTGTTGTCCACAGGTGTGAGTGATCATGGTGCTGCTGTGGGTTACTGTTACTTAGCCTAGTGTTGTCCACATGTGTGAGTGATCATGGTGCTGCTGTGTGTTACTGTTACCTAGCCTAGTGTTGTCCACAGGTGTGAGTGATCATGGTGCTGCTGTGTGTTACTGTTACTTAGCCTAGTGTTGTTCACAGGTGGCAGTGATCATGGTGCTGCTGTGTGTTACTGTTACTTAGCCTAGTGTTGTCCACAGGTGTGAGTGATCATGGTGCTGCTGTGTGTTACTGTTACTTAGCCTAGTGTTGTCCACAGGTGTGAGTGATCATGGTGCTGCTGTGTGTTACTGTTACTTAGCCTAGTGTTGTCCACAGGTGTGAGTGATCATGGTGCTGCTGTGTGTTACTGTTACTTAGCCTGGTGTTGTCCACAGGTGGCAGTGATCATGGTGCTGCTGTGTGTTACTGTTACTTAGCCTAGTGTTGTCCACAGGTGTGAGTGATCATGGTGCTGCTGTGGTTTACTGTTACTTAGCCTAGTGTTGTCCACAGGTGGCAGTGATCATGGTGCTGCTGTGTGTTACTGTTACTTAGCCTAGTGTTGTCCACAGGTGTGAGTGATCATGGTGCTACTGTGGGTTACTGTTACTTAGCCTAGTGTTGTCCACAGGTGGCAGTGATCATGGTGCTGCTGTGTGTTACTGTTACTTAGCCTAGTGTTGTCCACAGGTGGCAGTGATCATGGTGCTGCTGTGTGTTACTGTTACTTAGCCTAGTGTTGTCCACAGGTGGCAGTGATCATGGTGCTGCTGTGGGTTACTGTTACTTAGCCTAGTGTTGTCCACAGGTGGCAGTGATCATGGTGCTGCTGTGTGTTACTGTTACTTAGCCTAGTGTTGTCCACAGGTGGCAGTGATCATGGTGCTGCTGTGTGTTACTGTTACCTAGCCTAGTGTTGTCCACAGGTGTGAGTGATCATGGTGCTGCTGTGGGTTACTGTTACTTAGCCTAGTGTTGTCCACAGGTGGCAGTGATCATGGTGCTGCTGTGGGTTACTGTTACTTAGCCTAGTGTTGTCCACAGGTGTGAGTGATCATGGTGCTGCTGTGTGTTACTGTTACTTAGCCTAGTGTTGTCCACAGGTGTGAGTGATCATGGTGCTGCTGTGTGTTACTGTTACTTAGCCTAGTGTTGTCCACAGGTGTGAGTGATCATGGTGCTGCTGTAGGTTACTGTTACTTAGCCTAGTGTTGTCCACAGGTGTGAGTGATCATGGTGCTGCTGTGGGTTACTGTTACTTAGCCTAGTGTTGTCCACAGGTGGCAGTGATCATGGTGCTGCTGTGGGTTACTGTTACTTAGCCTAGTGTTGTCCACAGGTGGCAGTGATCATGGTGCTGCTGTGGGTTACTGTTACTTAGCCTAGTGTTGTCCACAGGTGGCAGTGATCATGGTGCTGCTGTGGGTTACTGTTACTTAGCCTAGTGTTGTCCACAGGTGTGAGTGATCATGGTGCTGCTGTGTGTTACTGTTACTTAGCCTAGTGTTGTCCACAGGTGTGAGTGATCATGGTGCTGCTGTGGGTTACTGTTACTTAGCCTAGTGTTGTCCACAGGTGTGAGTGATCATGGTGCTGCTGTGTGTTACTGTTACTTAGCCTAGTGTTGTCCACAGGTGTGAGTGATCATGGTGCTGCTGTGGGTTACTGTTACTTAGCCTGGTGTTGTCCACAGGTGGCAGTGATCATGGTGCTGCTGTGGGTTACTGTTACTTAGCCTGGTGTTGTCCACAGGTGGCAGTGATCATGGTGCTGCTGTGGGTTCAGCTTGGGCTGGCAGCTGTGGCAGCTGCTGTGGTGGGGATCCTGCTGCTTACACCACTGCAGTTTATCCTCTGCAAAAAGATCGCTGCTGTTAACAAGAATTTCTTGGTGAGTTTTCTTGCAATTAATTATTATTATTATTATTATTATTATTATTATTATTATTATTATTATTATTATTATTATTATTTATTTTTTTATCTTGGATTAATACTGTACTCGTCGTAGAGTGATAATACTTTGTAACATTTGTAAACACACACACACACACACACACACACACACACATACAACAGGCCTAGTGTCTAATCGACATGTGCCTAGGACAAAATGGTAACTAACACACACACAAACACACACACACGCGCGCACAAAACGCACACACACACACACACACACACGCGCGCACAAAACGCACACACACACACACACACACGGATGGACGGAAGCAACAACTAACAGTGTATCTTCGTGTATGGTTCCTGCAGGAGGTAAGTGATGAGCGACTTCGTCAGACACACGAGCTGGTGACAGGTGTGAAGCTGGTGAAGGTGCACGCCTGGGAGGACGTCTTCGTCAGGAGGATCACACAAGTCAGGGAGAAAGAGTTGGATCTCCTACACCGAGACTCTGTTCTCCGAGCTCTCATGAGTATGTCTTCCTCATGTCTCTCTCTCCCTCTCTCTCTCTCTCTCTCTCTCTCTCTCTCTCTCTCTCTCTCTCTCTCTCTCTCTCTCTCTCTCTCTCTCTCTCTCTCTCTCTCTCTCTCTCTTTCTCTCTCTCTTGTCTTCCTGCTGTCACCTTGTCATAGAACTCCAGTAGGTTTGTGACACAGGATTTCCCGTCGCTGAATCTGTGCTGGTTATCGTGTGTGTGTGTGTACTCACCTAATTGTGGTTGCAGGGGTCGAGACTCAGCTCCTGGCCCCGCCTCTTCGCTGTCTGCTACTGGGTCTCTGCTCTCCCTGCTCCATGAGCTTTATCATACCTTGTCTTAAAACTATGTATGGTTCCTGCCTCCACTATATCTTTCTCTAGACTATTCCACTTCCTGACTACTCTGTGGCTGAAGAAATGCTTCCTAACATCCCTTTGACTCATCTGAGTTTTCAGCTTCCAGTTGTGTCCCCTTGTTTCTGTGTTCCCTCTCTGGAACATCCTGTCACTGTCTACCTTGTCAATTCCCCGCAGTATTTTGTATGTCGTTATCATGTCTCCTCTGACCCTTCTTTCCTCCAGTGTTGTTAGTCCTATTTCCCTCAACCTTTCTTCATAAGACAGACCCCTGAGTTGTGGAACTAACCTTGTGTGTGTGTGTGTGTGTGTGTGTGTGTGTGTGTGTGTGTGTGTGTGTGTGTGTGTGTGTGTGTTGTGTGTGTGTGTGTGTGTGTGTACTCACCTAATTGTACTCACCTAATTGTGGTTGCAGTGTGTGTGTGTGTGCTCACTTATGTGTGACTCATCTGTTTTCAGCTTCCAACTGTGTCGTCATGTTACTGTTTCCGGTCTCTCGAACAAGCTATCCCTTTGCACCCTATTAATTTACGCCTCGGTATTTTGTACATTATCTTATAGACCCTTGTCATTAAGGGAGCTAAATTTAAAGTCATTAGATTTAGCTCCCTTAATCTCTCTTCATAGCACGTACCTTTTAGCTCCAGGACTAGTCTCACTGCAAGCCTCTGGTGGGGGTTCCATACTGGTGCTGCATGCTCTAATGTGGGCCTTATATATGCCGTATAAAGTCTCGTAAAAGACTCATTACTTAGGTTCCTGAAAGATAATCTAAGATTGGCCAGACTCACACTTGTTGCAGCAGTTATCCGATGGATGAGCGCCTTAAGCGATATGCTCAGTACATTGATCACCCCGAGGTCTTTCTTCTTAAGTGAGTTTTGCAGCCTTGCCCACGTAGCCTGTACTCTATTAGTTTTCTTCTCTGCCCATCCCTAATGTTGATAACTTTGCACTTTCTGTAGTTAAGCACTTTTCAGACCAGACCTGCAGCCCGTCCAGATCCTTTAATAGTTTTTCCTGGATCTCTTTCGTTACGTCATTAATGTACACAAGAAATATTAGCAGTCCTTGTGAACCCCGCTTGTCACACGCGCTCATTCCGACACCTCTTCTTCTTCGACGGTCACTCGTCGTTTCCTTCCTGTGAAGTGTTCCTTGATCTATTGTAGTGCCTTCCCTGTTATTCCTGCCTGCTTCTTGAGCTTTTGTCCCAGTCTTTTGTACAGTACTCTCTCTCTCTCTCCCCTACATCACTTCCGTTATCTTGTAAATTTGTGAGGTAGTATTTACGATCTCTAAAGCCATGCTGATTCTTGGTTATGGACTCGCTCCTTTCATAAGTACTCCACCACTTTTATAGGTGCTCCACCACTTTCATAAGTGCTCCACCACTTTTATAGGTGCTCCACCACTTTCATAAGTGCTCCACCACTTTTATAGGTGCTCCACCACTTTTATAAGTGCTCCACCACTTTTATAGGTGCTCCACCACTTTTATAGGTGCTCCACCACTTTCATAAGTGCTCCACCACTTTTATAGGTGCTCCACCACTTTTATAAGTGCTCCACCACTTTTATAGGTGCTCCACCACTTTTATAGGTGCTCCACCACTTTTATAAGTGCTCCACCACTTTTATAGGTGCTCCACCACTTTTATAAGTGCTCCACCATGTTTCCTGATCAACTTCTCCATAACCTTACATATGAAAGCTGGCTTGTAGTTCACTGCTGCCTGTCTGTCCCCTTCCTTAAACATTTTGACTGTATTTACTGTCTTCCACACCTCTGGTAACTGCTCTGTGTTGCTTGACTTGTTAAAGATTGTGACTAATGCCACACACATTGCTTCTATCCTGTCACTCACGACCCTTGGAGATATATTATCTAATCCTATTGTTTTCAAGGTGTCTAGCTCGTACAATTCTATCCTCACTTCACCTACCATTCTCTGTTTGATCCTTACGGGTCTAGCTTTCCTCCGTTAATGTAATACCTTTTAATTTATTTTTTCTATATATTTTTTTAAGGAGTAACTATTTTGTTGTGGTTGCATAGCGTTCCTGACCCAGGGGTCAGGTGTGGTGGTCAGCCTGGTGACTTTTGGTCTGTACTCGTGGGTGGAAGGGTCGGCCCTGGAGCCATCCCGGGTATTCTCCGGCCTGGCACTCTTCAACCAACTCACAGTGCCACTCTTCATTCTCCCCATCATCGTTTCCCACACCATCAGGGCCAAGGTGAGTCTGGCACTGTCACCTCCAGGCACTCTTACCTACCATTAACTGCTTCAAGAGTTACTCTTCCTCTTGCTAAATCATTATTATTATTATTATTATTATTATTATTATTATTATTATTATTATTATTATTATTATTATTATTATTATTATTATTATTATTATTATTATTATTGTTGTTATTATTGTTATTGAATCCTTATCGAAGTATTAAACCATGAAGGTCATACAGTTCCTGGTAAAAGGGAGGCAATCAGGTTTGACCATGAAAATGGAAGGTAACTTTTATTCCTTAGATCAAAAGCCTCTCATGAGCATCAAGACACGTCTCTTGAAGGGCGACCTTTTCATTACTGCACATGTCAGTAAGAAAATTTATCACGGTGTTCTTTAATACCAAATAAATATGTTGTGCTGAATACGTAAAATTGGTCAATTAGCATAATTCACTTAAAATTAAGTCCTTTCTAAAATTTTCTCTTATACATTTAAAAATAAAAAAAATTCATTAATGTTAATGTAAAAATTAATAATTTTGTACCAAAAGAACCTTAGAAAACTTACCTAACCTTATTATAACAATATCAATTTAATTTAGCTTAATCCAACTAAATATATTTTAGATACGTTTACAGTAATTTAATAATAAACAAACACAATGAAATATTTTTTCGTTAGGATCAGAATTATTTTTGCGAAATTATTGCATACACAATTTTTCACTTGCCTTATTCAGCAAGAAGAGAGTTGTTGTTTAAGCCAAAATCGCAAGTTTTACGTATTCGGCACGACACACACACACACAAACTCGACCCCTGAAACCACAACCAGGTGAGTACATATATATTCACAAACACTAATCTCAGGCCGAAGGAGACTCGAACCTACGAACCTTGAAACAAGGTATGCAGTGCTCTACCACCGTACCACACTGGTCAATACCTTGGCGCCCAGCTAACGCTAGACGTTTTGGTCCAAGGCAGGTGGCTTTCAGGTGGCTTTCAGCTTTTCATCTCATCCCCTGCATGCATCGACCGACGAGAGATTTTTACAATGTTTAGAATTCGCAGAACAGGCGAAATATTCACAAACACTAATCCGTGAATATTTCGCCTGTTCTGAGAATTCTAAACATACACACACACACACACACACACACACACACACACACATTTCTTCAGGCATAGAGTAGTCAGGAAGTGGAATAGTCTAGCGAACGATATAGTGGAGGCGGGAACCATATATAGTTTTAAGACAAGGTATGATAAAGCTCATGGAGCAGGGAGAGCAGAGACCCAGTAGCGGACAGCGAAGAGGCGGGGCCAGGAGCTGAGTCTCGACCCCTGCAACCACAATTAGGTGAGTACAATTAGGTGAGTTCACACACACATATATATATGTATATATGTATATATATGTATATATATATATATATATATATATATATATATATATATATATATATATATATATATATATATATATGTGCTGACTTCTTATTACTTAAATAATATAAGACATTATAAAGGATATAATATATATAATTATATATATATACATATATATATATATATATATATATATATATATATATATATATATATATATATATACGTGAATAATCAGGGAGGAAAGTTGAAGTTGACAGCTGAGAAGACCTGCCTAGCTTGGGCCAGTAGTCCTCCTGCAGTGTTCCTTTAATGTTATGACCTTTTGCTATGTAGGATAACGATGAAGAAGATTACAGGCCAGAGATTCACCTATATAGCAGAAGCCGTTGTTTTGACTGAAATTATTGAACATGTAGGTGAGTGGTGGTTCCAGGATGCTGCGTCTCTGAGTGTCTTCTTCACCTGCGATGAGTCCTGCCTCTCTGTAGTTAATTAAATGGTTTGTGGGAATTTCGGTAAAGCTTAGAAAATATTTATTCGTTTAAAGAGCATTCTTCTTCAAGGAATTCACTACTGCAGATACAGAGGGAACGCAGGAAGAGGCCTAAGATTACGTCACATTTAGTTTTGGTATGGTGGTGTAAGTAGAGGTGAAGATCACAATACGATACCAAAATGAAACGGGGCTTAATGATAGGCTTCATTCTGCGTGTCCACCGTATCATAGACTACAGACACCGGGCACATACCATCTTCAACTCACCCAGACATGATACCGACGAGAGACGATACATAATCCTCCCTACTAACTCCGTTACCAAACACGTCTCCAGCATTCTTTCCAAGTATCTGTCACTACATACATTACAACCAGAGACATCACCAGTAAGAGTCACCACCAGCTTCAATAATCTGCAGGGGTATACACAATCCCTTGTGTATGCACGTCCTCTCTTGCCAGTTACAATTTTTAAAGGGGTGGACGGGTAAGCCAGTTGAAGGCCTCGTCACATGACCAAAAGCTCTAATAGGAATCATCATATGACTAAGATCCGCTTCAGAAAACACTTGTCCTGTTTCCTGACGAAGCTTACCCAGCCTACCCTGATAGAGCTGTGAGTTACTTGATAAAGCCACTGTGTGGGCGAAACTTTGTCAATAAAGGATCACTTTATACTGCATTTGAGTCTCCAAGTCCATCGTTTCTAAATTTTATACCATTTATCTCCATACTTATGAAGGATGATTCGAGTCCCCACCGCTTCTTGTGATCAACGACCCATGTGGGCTTAGAGCTTCTTTCTTAATGACTTTTAAACGACTGCTCGCGTAGCGATTGTTCCCTGTGCTTAGTGATTGTTGCCCTGTTATTATTGATTGTTTCCTAGATAAGGATGGTTCACGCTTTCTAGTCGAGTGCTCAAAATTGTTAGTGATTGTTCACCTGTTAATCTCTTAATGATTCTTAACCTTTTTTTTAGTTGTTCTCCTGTTAGCCTGTTATCCTAGTGGTCGTTCTCTTGTTAATCTGTTATCTTAGTATTTGTTTTCCTGTTAACCTGTTATCTTCTTCCCCCACAGAACAGCACTCGTCGCCTGGAAGAGTACTTCAGCTCCCCTGAGGTAGAGGGCCCTAAGACCCCCAAAACCCCCATTACCCTGAGGGTGCACAAAGCCGGGGGAGGGGCCAAAGGAGGTGGGGTTAAGGGCAAGGGCGCCACCATGCCCCTAGGAGCAAGAGGCCCGGGAAGGTCACACTCCAGGGAGGAGCCCTTGTTGGGTGACAGTAAGCTCTCCGTCTCCAGACTGACCAGGGAGGAAGCACCTTGTTGTCATAAGCTCTCTCTCTCTCTCTCTCTCTCTCTCTCTCTTCTCTCTCTCTCTCTCTCTCTCTCTCTCTCTCTCTCTCTCTCTCTCTCTCGCTCTCTCTCTCTCACTCACTCTTTCTTTCTCTCTTTTACACAGGGTTATACAAGGTTAGGTTATAATGCCTAACTTTATTTACAAGCTAGGATCTGTTACCTACATCAGATAAGTTGAAAACCTTTTTATTGTTATGAGACATACAAATAGGGAACAGGATCAAGTTGGAGCCATCTGTGGGCCAGTGATTTCATTTGGTCAACAAACTTTATTTCGTTGATATCATTATGCTGGAGGAACAAGTTCCAGACAAGCGTCATTCTGGGGATAAATGATCTCAGATGAAGTGATGTTCTGGAGAAGGTTACAGTCAGAGTGAAGTTGCTGCTGGCTGCCCGTCTTGTTGTGTAGAAGCTCTCTTCTCGCTGTCCTCGGAGTGGAGCCGAGTGTGGTCTCCCTCTCTCTCTCTCTCTCTCTCTCTCTCTCTCTCTCTCTCTCTCTCTCTCTCTCTCTCTCTCTCTCTCTCTCTAAGAATTTTTGCGCACAGAAATACAAGCGCCCTTCATCTTCTCATACACACTTCAGGACGCATAATGACGTTAAATTTTATATTAATGATAGACATTGCTGAAAGGGAGATGAACATTCGTGTGAACAAGATAATAACTATTCCTTACTGCTCCCCCATGTGTCTTGATTATCTGACTTTAAATTCATTAAGAAGATAAAGGAAGGAGGTGGATGGATGGGGGCAACAGGTGTTGAAATATGTTATAACATATGTTTATACACATATAACCCATATTTTTCCTGTCAGTTCTTTTAGAACCTATAACAAATTATTTTTATCCAAATTATAATGTATAAACACTATTAAACGTTTTTGAATTATAGTTACATATTTTGTAATAGACAAGACATCCTTTACAGCCAGCATCATCGTGTTCAATTGCGTCCACCGTCTCCAAGAAATCGACTTCGGCCAGAGAAAACGGGACTGTGACCACGACTTTGGCACTGAATAGTGACTCAGAGGAAGAACTGGAGTTTGAAAGATGGAAGAAACAGAGGAATGGTAAGTGATTTCTAGAGACGATGATTACTTCAAGGAAGGGAGCTGTAATTTTGACGAAAAGCTGCAGATCCAAGGAACTGGAGCTACTTTTGTCTTCCTCAGATCATTCCTGATTCCGTAATATTCCCTATGTGCTGTATGGGGCCATACGGATTTGGCGCTTCCCCGTGAATATAGTATTAGGGGATAAGATTGGGATTTTATATGATGGGAAATGGTATTAATTGAAGAATATGAAATAGATATTGTAGGGTTTTGAGGAGAATCTTAGTGACTTTAAGAAGTGTAAATGAAGAGTAGCAATGAAGCAAGTGTGTGCGTGTGTGTGTGTGTGTGTGTGTGTGTGTGTGTGTGTGTGTGTGTGTGTATGTGTGTGTGTGTGTGTGTATGTGTGTGTGTGTGTGTATGTGTGTGTGTGTATGTGTGTGTGTGTGTGTGTGTGTGTGTGTGTGTGTGTGTGTGTGTGTGTGTGTGTGTGTGTGTGTGTGTGTTGTGTGTGTGTGTGTGTTGTGTGTGTGTGTGTGTGTGTGTGTGTGTGTGTGTGTTTGTGTGTGTGTATGTGTGTGTGTGTGTGTGTGTTGTGTGTGTGTGTGTGTGTGTGTGTGTGTGTGTGTATGTGTGTGTGTGTGTGTTTGTGTGTGTGTGTGTGTGTGTGTGTGTGTGTGTGTGTGTGTGTGTGTGTGTGTGTTGTGTGTGTGTGTGTGTGTGTGTGTGTGTGTGTGTGTGTGTGTGTACTCACCTAATTGTACTCACCTAATTGTGGTTGCAGGGGTCGAGACTCAGCTCCTGGCCCCTCCTCTTCGCTGTCTGCTACTGGGTCTCTGCTCTCCCTGCTCCATGAGCTTTATCATACCTTGTCTTAAAACTATGTATGGTTCCTGCCTCCACTATATCTTTCTCTAGTCCATTCCACTTCCTGACTACTCTGTGGCTGAAGAAATGTTTCCTGACATCCCTTTGACTCATCTGAGTCTTCAGCTTCCAGTTGTGTCCCCTTGTTTCTGTGTTCCCTCTCTGAAACAACCTGTCACTATCTACCTTATCAATTCCCCGCAGTATTTTGTATGTCGTTATCATGTCTCCTCTGACCCTTCTTTCCTCCAGTGTTGTTAGTCCTATTTCCCTCAACCTTTCTTCATAAGACAGACCCCTGAGTTGTGGAACTAACCTTGTCGCAAACCTTTGCACTTTCTCTAGTTTCTTGACGTGCTTGACCAGGTGTGGGTTCCAGACTGGTGCTGCATACTCTAGTATGGGCCTGACGTATACGGTATACAGTGTCTTGAACGATTCCTTGTTAAGGTAACGGAACGCTAATCTTAGGTTTGCCAGTCGCCCATATGCTGCCGCGGTTATCTGGTTGATGTGTGCTTCCGGAGACGTGCTTGGTGTTATACTCACCCCAAGGTCTTTCTCCTTTGATGAGGTTTGTAGCCTTTGTCCACCTAGCCTGTACTCTGTCAGCGGTCTTCTTTGCCCTTCTCCGATCTTCATGACTTTGCATTTGGTGGGGTTAAATTCGAGAAGCCAGTTGCTAGACCAGATGTCAAGCTTGTCCAGGTCACTTTGAAGTCCTGCTTGGTCTTCATCCGATGTGATTCTCCTCATTAATTTCACATCATCTGCGAAAAGAGACACTTCTGAGTCTATCCCATCCGTCATGTCATTCACATATAGCAAGAATAGCACTGGTCCTAGGACTGACCCCTGCGGTACACCACTCGTCACAGGCGCCCACTGTGATACCTCATCACGCACCATGACCCGTTGTTGCCTCCTGTGAGGTATTCCCTGATCCATTCCAGTGCCCTTCCTGTTATACACGCTTGGTCTTCCATATTTTTACTAATCTCATGTGAGGAACTGTGTCAAAGGCCTTCCTGCAGTCCAAGAAAATGTAGTCAACCCACCCTTCTCTCTCTTGCCTTACCTCTGTTACTTTATCATAGAACTCCAGGAGGTTTGTTACACAGGATTTGCCTTCCCTGAAACCGTGCTGTCTGGCGTTGATTAACCTGTTCTGCTCCAGATGCTCCACCATTCTTTTTCTGATGATTTTCTCCAAGACTTTGCACACTATACACGTAAGTGACACCGGTCTGTAGTTTAGTGCCTCTTTTCTGTCTCCTTTTTAAAGATGGGGACTACGTTGGCCTTTTCCAT